>PVHP010001437.1:0-106599 GCA_004024765.1 Zapus hudsonius | reverse complement strand
GCCAGGAAGACCAGGATGAGTACTAAGATATACAGGATCCCTTGCCACAAGGACTAATACAGACAGCCCACGAAGGAGGATATACAACTGATCAGGGATGGGGAGGGGGGGAATTGGGGAAGTCGGGATAACAACGCATGGTTTGCCCACTAAATTATGTAACTCATTATGGACAATAAATATTAAATTAAAAAAAAAAGAATATTGGATCTTATAAGCAGCTAACCGACTTCCTCTAAGATCACATTAGGGACACCAGCCCCTGATTTCTTGATTGTGCATATTAAGTCCTTAACTAACAGAGAAAAAGAGAAGGGGACTTAGGACAGGGCAATGGAACACCGGTGAGGGGACTGGTTGAAAGTAATCACACAAGGTATGTAATCAGAGGTAGAAGTGGGTGTCTTTCTAATAAACATACTCTTTGAAAGTAAAAGTAAAAAAACAAGGAAACAAAAAACCCTGGTGCTTTCTGCTAGAAAGATTGTCCCAGCAGGCCCAGGAGAAACAAACAAGTCTGAGACATGAACCTGACCTTGAGGAACATGCAGTCCAGGGAGGGACCAATGTGGCATGGTAAGCCATAGTGTGAAACTTGGTCCCAGGTTCACTGAGCAGTCTGTAGAGGGTGGGCCAGATGCCAATGTACTGCCCGTCTTGAAAGTGCACTGTGTTCTCAATTTTGCCTTCTTCCTCTTGGCCTCTGCTTGTTTTGATTATCCAGTTTTCCTCTCTCACAGGACTCTTCCACAGAGAACATTAATTTCCCCAGAACCCACTTCCTTTCTTCCAGCTGACTCCTTGAGAACCCAAACTCTTGCCCAGCCTGTGAATGTGAAACCACCCCTGCCCCAGCCATCATGCATGCTCGCTGTTCCCACAGATGCATATCGTGGAATGGACTGTAGCAAATAATATTATTCTTCTGTCCTAGAACACCTCCAGCATGAGTGGAGAGGGACAGAAAGTGATATTTTACAAGGTCATGCTTCATATTCCCCAGTTCTGTGCAGTCCAAGGTTGAAGGTTCATTTCCCAAGAAGCCCAAGAAGATGCTGGCAACTGAATACCTGGTGGTCTCATTGCCCCTCAGAGTCCAGTGACTCTTACTGTCTCAAGTTGGATACTACAAAATAGTGTGGAGAAATGGTACAAGATCCCACTGGTCAGGGAGGATTAGTCTGATCAAAGAAGGCCAATTCCCTGTGTTCCCTGCTGGGCTTTCTAATGCCCTGAGACACTTAGCTGAACTATCTGTTAAGAATATTTTCCTAAAGTCATTTGTGCTGGATTAGAGGCTACAGTCTCCTTACTGTTGCCTGTCCACTCTAAGTATAAAGTTGTCATTTTCAGTATTAGCAGCTGCTGGGCTGGATTCCTCAAGATGCTTTGCCCAGGGACTCACGTTGGACTGTTTCCTCCTTCATCAAGTGTGTTTCTGATTGTCTTTCTGCTCCACTGCATCCCACACATGTGGTCGTCGTGGTGGGAGTAGAAATTTTCCCCCCAGAGCTTTGTTTGAATACAGCATTTCTAAAAATATCCAAAGGAATTGGAGGTAAAGGAGGCGAATTAAGTTGTATAAAATCTGATGATTCGAGCCTTCATCGAAGCCTCTATTTTTAAAAAATGACCTTGGAAATACCAACCCATTCTCTGACCTCCAACAATAAAATACAGGTTATGAATCATGTTTGTTGAAAATATTAATATACTTTATTGAGTATTATGCATTTATGTATATGTCTTCATAGACTTGGTGAAGATATATTTATTGAAAACATATGTTTTTAGATTATATTTGTTGGGAATTTGGGGTTATACTCATTACTCAAAAGTTTCCGTATCAAGGGTCTGTGATATACAAGGGCACCATAGTAGATATTGGGGATAGAGAGTGAAAGAAGCTGACTTGGTATCTACTTTCTTGTCTCATAGTCTAGTAGGAGAGACAGGTTGGACAAATGCAGGTAGCCCCTGATTTATGTAGTTCAATTTAGATTTTTTCCAAAATTACATTGGTGTAAAAACAATGCACACTAAGTGAAACTATTCTTTAGATTTTGAATTTTGATATTTTTAATGATAGTAATATAAAACAATAATTCACTCTGTTTTTAACTTTTAGGACATTATTCAAAAAATTAATAAGATATTCAATATTTTATTATAAAATAGACATTTATTGGATAGTTGTTTCCAACTGTAAGCTAATATAAGTGTCTTGAGCACATTTAAAATGGGTGTGGCTAAGCTAAAATATTGAGTATAGGATGTACATCACATGCCCTTTGACTTAAGATTTCCAAATTAGGTGCAGTTACCTTTTGATAAACTCAATGTAAGCTATGAATGATCTGTAATTACTTCAGCTGTGATATTAAAGAACTAATAAAGTACCTAACTTGGTGATTTAGGCAGATTTTCCCAAGTAGCATTTAGATGGAGTCAACAAAAGTAAGTGGAGTTTAGTTGGCAAGGGAAGAGGGAGATTGAGGAAGAGATTTCTGGTAAGATATGAAAGCATCTGCAAATACTGGAGGGAGGGAATGAGCCTGGTATACTCCAAGTCTGGAAGGAAGAACAGGAGCCTGAGGCGAGGAGGAAGACACACAACTGTAGTAAAGCTGGCTCTGTTTTAGCATGGGACATGGGAGGATGGGCTTAGTCTCCACCCAGAGGAGACCCATCAGAAGCCACTGGAGGCTGAAGTAGGTGGGACCTCCAGGCTTCCTCACATTCTACTTTAGAGAAACACTTTGGAAAATCTAAAGAAAGAATTCTTCTCATGGGCATGGGAGGAACTAAAGAGACTATGAGACAGATGTTAAGGCATCCACAAAAAACAACACCAAAGGGCTGTTCTCACCTCCAGACCTGAAGAAGCAAGGGAGGAAATAGAGAGGACCGGAGGTTGGGAGGGAGGATGTGGCAGAGGAGCTGTGGTGATGGGAAGTCAGAGCCAATGACAACTGCAGCTCTCAGTGAACAGAACGAATCCATGGTCCTCCATTCGGTGAACTCCCATCTCCTGGATCTTTCAGTTGGATGAACTCAAACAGCAAGAGGACTTCTTTGAGCCCAACAAGGCTTCTTCCCAAGGAGGGAAGGAAGCCAGGTGGGTGAAGAGCAGGTGGACATAGCAAATGGAGAATCAGCAGCAGAGAGCCTTTGTGAGCAGCAGATCAGATTTGGTTACAAAACAGATCACTGTGCTGCTGCTCTGCAGAGAATCACCAGGGAGGATCTCTGCCCTCATGGAAGCAATATACATACAATGGGAAACAACCATACTACACATGTTCCTACCTTCAAGCAATTCTTTATAAGGACCCCCTTCCCTGGAAACATTCCCATCTCTGAACACATCCACCTCATCCCATCATCTATTGAGTCCAGGCTTTCCCTTTCATCTGTAGGATTCTCCTTCCTGTAAAGACCTCATTTGGGTCAACCAAACATCTATGCAGGGAAGGTGAGAGCTCTCTTCATCTACACCTCCTATCTTCAGTGGGCAGTTTCCATTTGTGGTCTTCCATGGCATATGAATTCACACAGAGCCTTCTCGTGTCTCTTCTAGGTTCTATGGTCCCTGGCCAGATGGCACTCAAACACTCTGAAGGGCATTTCATGGACATCATATTATGTTGCAGACCAAGTCCATCCCATACCTCTGATTAATAGGTGAGGTGCCTGGCAGCTGTCTAGAATAGTGAGCTATAGGGATAAATTCAAATATCATTAGGATCATCCTGGAGTGGGAAACCAGCTAACTCAGTTCTGTATATGCTGGCAGAACCAAACTAAACTAAATTAACTTGAACTAAATTGACTTGGCTGGTTAAACACTCTGTCCTATAGCTAGCCTATGTATGTTTGCCTTTTTTGTGTTAAGTATATGCAGTTAACATGGTGCACATAAAGCCTGACCACTGACTTCCAGAATGGCCCTCTGAGGTTTGCCTGGAACAATTCAGCCTGATGAAATTTTGAAACTGAAACATTCACGATGCTGTCTGTGTTCTTTACTGGAAATGATTTATTAGAATGTCTACATTAAAATGGTTGGGTATGCCTCTCAAGAAATTGTTTAGCTCAGAAAATTCACATATAATTTGTATATGAGAAATAAATCTTTATTTTGTGCATAAGACATATGCTTTTATTATTTTTCCACTCCTACTAAATGTTGAACAGACATGTAAAGAATAATAGTCAAAAGAGGCTCCTGGCAGGTACATGACTGGCTTGCACACGAGAGAGGTGAAAACTGAACTCAGGGAAATTTCACTGGAAATCTTTTTTTTTTAATTTCCACGTAAAATCAGACCAAAGTAAATCTTCAAAGTAAACTTAATATGGAAATGAAGTAAAACCAAACAAGAAACAGTCTAAAATATAAGTCAGGAAATGGGTCTAGTAGATTATGGGTTTGGCCTGGAGGGTTTGAAAGAAGTGGGCTTCTAAAGATATGTAAGGACCTTTGATCACTGTTGCTTTCACTTTTGGTTAAAGAAACTGCTTTTTACAGATGGCAGCAAATATTGAGGAGACCCAAGACACATTAAAATGATAAGAGAAGAAAGCTGAGTGTGGATCGTGGGATGAGTCATCTCTATCACACCTGCTAGGGCCTCAGAAACATTACAGAGGAAGTAGCAGACTAAAGGAGAGAGCTGCTCTCACTGCTAGCCAGAGAACCTTCTCCAGAGATACGACTGTAGACACTGAGGAGACTCAAACTCATCAAAGCCTTCAAGGCTCAGGACATACTGCGTAACAGGGGGTGGAAAGAATGCAAGAGCCACAGGGTGGGAAGGTGTAGTTTGAGGCATTATGCTACCCATGGGAACTGACTGATGCATTCATGACCCACAGTGATTACAGATGCCTGCACTGAGGGGGCCACTCAGTGGAATGGGAGTGGGTGAGCAGTTGAAAGACTAAAACCCAATGGGACTATGACCAATTTACAGTATGTGCATGTATGAAAGCTCCCAATTAAATAAAACAGAACTTGAGATCTTTGTCAGTTCCCTTCAGAAGATCCAGTTCCTCCTGCTCCAATGAATGCTTTTTGTGGTTCCCTGGTTAATCACTTCAGATGTCCTTGCCAGCAGCTGGGTGGAAAAGTCTCCTGTTTGAATATTTTCTATGTGCAATTTCATGTGTTGCTCCTGCTCCCCAAGAAACGGGTAGAATACATTTGTGATATATATATGTATATCGAAGAAGCATCAGCGAGGGGAATGGGAAGAAGGTGAAGAGGTGCAGAGTGGTGAGCTGCAATGCAGGCAGGGCTGGCCCTTGATGGAGAAAGGGAAGAAAGAAGGGGAGGTGGGAAAAGGCTTGGATTGCAGCATAGTGCCAGGCAAGTCTGGTAAGTCTCAGCCAGCCTGGTGGAGGGCTGCCATGTCGCAGGGGTGGCCTGTCTTGGCTTCCATGATTAGTGGAGAGCTACATCTCAGCAGGTATGTTACTGACTCTAGGCAACAGCTCTGTTCTCTATCAACTATGGTCTCACTGGTGCAGTGGGAGATTGAAGCAGTACATTTTCTTGGCTACCATTCCTATAGAGTTCTCAGTGCAGCAAAATCCCCTGGACCAAGGAAGAAAAGAGGGGGGAAGAAAGAGATCAGCAGGGAAGGGGAAGCCAAGGATCACTTTGATCCAATTCTGCCCAGAGTCCAACTCAGACCTCAAATGCAGAATGTCACTGCAGAGAGAGCTCAGCTGGTAAAATGCTCGCTTGCCTCATAAGGCGAGAAACTGAGTTTCATCCTTAGTACCTACGTAAATGCCAGGTCCTATACCAAATATCCCAGTGCTGGGGAGGTGAAAGCAGAGAGACCCCTGGAGCTTACTGGCCAGCCAATCTAGCCCAATTGGTAATCCCCAGGCCAATGAGAGACTCTATCTCAAAATGATGTGGACAGTGTATTTAAGGATGTCTTCTGGCCCCTATAAACACATGTACATGCATCAATACACATGTGCACACACACAAGATGCGTATACACATGCGAGCACACATACACAAATATGCATGCAAAGAAAGATGCTCTTTTAGGCTTCTGACTCTTGAATCCCCAGTTAGCAACAATGTCCACAAGTTCACCTACTGTATGCCAGCCGGTACAGCATGCATCATGTACCTCAAAGCAAATGCAGTCCAGGTTCCACACAATCAACTTTCAACCAGACTTTGGGAATACAGGCAGTCAAACACAGGCGAGTGTCCACAATACAATATTTTAGCTTTCATTATGACATTCCCAAAGCTTTAAAGCAGAGAGGAAAACATCTTCCACTACTCAATTTATATACTGCTATCTGGCTGGGAGGATGGAATTAATTGTTCTGAGAACTATTGACTGAGGCCCTCATCTGAGCCCCAAGATGCTAGAACAATAGGGAGATTTCTTTGGAGGTGTTCAAGAATGAAAATAAGAATATGTGGGTAGGAGTCCTAGGGAGACAGGAATATGTGGCCAGATGTCCTAGAGATTTAGAATACATGGGTAGAAGTCCTAGTAAGACACGGATTTGTGAGGAAGAGTTAATGGGGGAGATAGGAACATGTGGGTAGAAGTCCTAGAGGGATAGAAATATGTGGGCAAGTCTTAGGGAAATGGGAATATGTGGGCAGGAGCCACAGGGAGATCGGACAATGTGGGCAGGAGCAATGCCCCCTTCTGTTGTGCTGTGACTCTTTATATAGGTAGCTGGGGTTTCAGGCATCACTCGATCTTCTAGTCAGTTATTTATGGATTTCCTTTGGCAGTTTTCAGACCACCCCCCATAAACTAGGTGCATATGCATTAAGTAAGGAACTAAATCATTAACTCATTATGCATATATTTTTTCCATAAGGGTTTTCTGAGTGATCTCTCTATACCTGCTGTTAGTACCTGGGTAAGCCATGATAGGCAAGATATAATAACTATCCTCCAGGAGTTTGTAGCAAATTACGAAGAAAGGTAATGAGACATCTGCAGCCCTGAATGTCTATTTATTGGGAAAACCAGGAGCATTGAGGAGTGAAGAACAACTCTGTTTAAAGAAGAGCAATGAAGGAATTCACCCAGAAAGTCATGGCCCCCAAAGAGCATGTGGAGGATAAGGAGCAGTTACTTAGGACTCCATGCTTTGTTTCTACAAAGTGCATCCTGCTTCATCTCTGCAAAGGAATGAATGGATGGGTAGGTGGATGAAAACGAAAAAGACAACAACAGTATAACTGAGTATTTTTTCATGATTAGCCTCTATTGCTATCAGTAGTATCTCAAACCCTGGCTCCAGAGTGTGCCCATTAGACAACTGAGTAGGTTCTGGCAGCAGAGACCCACAGAGGACTGTGCATGTAGGTGAAGTTGGTCCAGTGGGAACTGTCATAGGATTTTCGTGATATCATCTCAATGTCTGCTGCCCCCAAAGCTGTAAAGAAGTCAGCCTGGGGCCACATGACGCAAAGAAATTCTGTATGAGATAGGAAGCAGGACTGAGAGTTGGAAGAGAGACAGACTAGGTCCTGATGGCACTGTTTTAGCTCCTGGAACCAGCAGGATGTTTATCTTTTAGGTGGTCCTCTACCCTTTGGGTGATGCTAAATTATCTTTTGGGGGAGCAGTTCCTAAGCCATTCTGAGGGGACTTTTCTATTACTTGCAGTCAACAGTGTCTTGGCTGTAGGATAAGATACAAATAATTTATTAAGTTCTCCACTTCCACAAGGATTCACATTCAATCACAAGACTATCAGAGAAGAAAGCACTGTTATTGGCAAGCCCTAACCCATGTCATGTTGCTGAGTAAGGCTGGAGTTTTGGTCCATTAAAGCTCAGTTCTATGCGGACAAAAGAAAGACAGGAATATGGGCTGGAGAGATGGTTCATTTGGTAAAGGAACTTGTTGCTGCACAAGCCTAATGACCAGAGTTTGGGTCCCCATAACCCCTGTAAGCCAATGGCACATCTATCTATCGTTTCAATCACTTACAGCAATGGGAGGAAGACAGAAGAATCATAAAGCTCATGGGCCAGTAGTCTGGTATTCACAGAGGTAAACAACAAGAAACATCTCTCTCAAATGGATAGCAAGGACCAACATTCAGAGGAAAGCAGGGAAGAAGGGATAGAGAAGAAGGTAGGAGGGGGAGGAGGGAAGAGAGAAGAGGAAAGGAAAGGAAAGCCAGCAGGCTTTTAGAATCATTTCAGAATAACTATGAATTTTCTTTTTTTGGGTATGTGACAAGATTGGCCCAAACCAGACCTCTCTGTCTCTCAATATCTGTCTTTTTCTGTCTGTCTCACACACAGTTAAAGAAATCAACAAAAGTGTAGTAGGTTTGCTGACAGAAATGTGACTGTGGAGATGAGGCAGTTGAAAAAGATGTTTTTCCTCTTTTCCCTGAGTGTTCTGCCAAAATTCAGTCCACCCAACTTCTTTACAAACACAAACATCTTCTCCATAGTGCTAACTTTGGTGGAGACCAAAGGAAGAAAACGCCCAGTGGTTCCCCGCCCTGAGATTTGAGTCAGGAGGCACGGACATTCAATAGAACACATTTGGAGCAGGGGAGTAGATGTGTCCTGTGATAAAGCCTAGAATAAGGGAAGGTGCATTTTATGAAACAGATACAAATCAATAGGCAATGCCAAAAGACAAAGCATCCTCTGACTCTTCAGAAAGCACTGGACACTGCTTCCATTTATAGACAGAGTCTATAGATCCCATGTCATAGAGGTCACATCACCAAGACACTTCAGGTTCACATAGAAAGGGGATTGAGGTGTGATTTGGGGGTTCTGACCTCCTTCCTGAACTGGCTCTGACTATAGGTCTGGAAACAAAGACAGCATCCTGACATATTTTATTGGTAGAAGTGTAGATGTAGAGCTTTCCCGGGGATTTCAAGCCTTTCTCATTTCTTGTCCAATTCCTCCTTCTTCTTTAGTGCTTGCCTGACAGCCTTCAACCTTTTATCACTCCCTAGCAGAAAGAATACTCGTGTGTGTGTGTGTGTGTGTGTGTGTGTGTGTGTGTGTGTGTGGTGTGTGTGTGTGAGGCATGCACGTACCCCATGCACACAGTCCAGAGGAGAGCACTGTATGTCCTCCTCCATCACGCTTCTGTTCTATTTCCTTGAGAGAGTCTCTCATTGATCCCAAAGATGTTGCTTTGGTCAGACTGGCTGACCAGTAAGATCCAGTGATTCTCCAGTCTCCACTTTCTATGAGACTGGGGTAATGAGAAGGTGGAGCCATATCCAACTGTTTATGCGGGTGATGGGTAACTGACCTCACGGCAATTCAGGCTAAGTCCCTCATGCTTGTGTGACAACTGCCCTTACCCACAGAACCACTGCCCTAGCCCCCCCCCAAAGTATACTCTTAAAAATTATCTTGAAATTTTGATTGATTTGTATTAATTGTACATATTAATGGGATTTGGTGTTATATTTCAACACAGGCAAAAGTGTGCACCTATCACAATCATCTGCCCCATCCCTATGCCCTTTCCTGTCTCGGTTGCTCACTATTCTACATTCAGAGCAATGTTAGTGCCCTTTTTCTACTCAGGAGGTGTGATTTCTGTAGGCTTTACCAATAACTGATTGTTCGACATTCAGCAAGTCATTTAATCTCTCTGGACCCAGGTGTTTTTTTTTTTTTAACTAGTTAACATGAGTCATGATAGGATACTTATTCAGTTCATGTTCCCCAAAATATGAAGAACTAGATGTACATATGGCTATGAGAAATCCAGAGACATTTTGCAATAAGGGAGCATATTTAACTTTGCTTAGCCATGCATGGCTCATGTTCATTGGAAAACAGGACTTTATTATTTTTTAATGGTCTCTAGCCACACCTCACTGTCCTGTGACAATCAGGTTGACAAATGCTGTTTGTGGCAGATACATGTGCTTGCTCTCTCTGTCTGCTTTTATCATCCTTCTGTTTAGAGAGGAAGAGATTTTTTTTTAAAAAAGAGACTCCTTTTCTCAGACTTCCTTACAGCTTGTTTGGATTACATTCCACCAGATAGATGTGATCACATGAGGGGGTGGTGGAGGGGGTTTTCCATTTCCTTCCTAGTCTGATGGATGTGCCTATCTTGATGGTCTTGTAAGCCTAATTCAGCATGATGGGGCATCTATGTTTTCTCTGTTGGCCATATTTTCTCTTTGTAGAGAGCTTATTTAGATAAAGTAGGTCTAGTCCATTTCTACACTTTGGAATTGTAATAAATCCCAAGAAATAGATAAATCAGGAAATGAAAAGCACTAGCTAGAATTCATCTTGCTCTGAAGTTCCCATCATTTTTTTCCAGTTCATTTCTAATTCAGTGGGACATGGTTCATCTTCCTGCAGGCTTGCTGCAATTACAAAGAGCAAGAGGCTTTAGAAGAGTTGAAACTGTATCCACCGCACCCCATGGATCCTCTGGCAGCCACAATGAGGCTCCTCAGAATCCCCCATTGCATTTCTCATCACATTCAAGGGCCATCTTAAATGGCACTCCAATTAATGAAGATGACACTGTGAGGACAGATACCTAGCTCTAAGTCTCCAATGATTCAGGAAGCAACTTTGACCAAAACCAGTAACCACTGGTTCTAAAGTCAGCAAGATACCATTGTCCTTGGCCAAGAGTACTGGAGACAAATAGGAGACCCTGGAGTGAAATTAGTTTTAAAATACATCTTTGAAAGTGATGTCAGATATTATCATGGTAAATCCTTACTTTAAAGGATAAACATTGAAAGGTCCATTTAACACAACATGGAATGACTGCAACCTTTAGAGAGCTCATTCTTTGGTCAAATTAGAAGGTGATTTATTTCCTTCTAAAAAAGGAAAACTGGGATTTTCAATTCTAAGCACCAGAAACTGTTCCCTCTACCCCACTCTCTCTAGGATCCAGCAGCTCTTGGTTCTGAGAGAAAGGGAACCCAGAAGGCTCATTTGTCCTGAGGTGGTGGTGTCTATCCTGGCTGCTCTGGTGAGAACTTCTGAGAGTACAGACACCAGGGCTTCACATCTAAAATCCTAATTTGTTGGGTCCTGGATTAGGCCAGATAGACAAACTAGGTTGAGAAACACCAGAGTTTGGTTACCTGAAAACACCTCTTCAAATCTAATCATGGAAGGAGTTCCAAGGATGAACTCATCTTGCCCCAATCCATTCAAGATTTCTATAAGACAACTTATACTTTGACTTGTAAGTTATCCAAGCTCAAACTCATAAGCCAGAAATTCATAGAACTCCTTAATAATGCCAATACCAATTCAATATTGTCACTGGCCCGAAATTCCATGTTCATTCTGGTGACTTAATTGATAGTATTCATGATCACATGTGAATACACCCTAAATCTGGTGTGCTGTTCCTCCTCAAATCCTCCAGCACTAACCTGATAGCAGTAATGACAAATGGGTGGGCTTTCAGTTAGACCTCACTCAAGTCTTAACCCCATGATTCCGTAACTAAGAACACCTTAGGAAAGTCACTGCGAGCCTTCGTTTCTTTATCTGTAGAATTGGGATGATACCATTTATGCAATTCAGTTTTGTGTTTGATAAACCATAAATTTATGATTGATGAATTCCCCCATCCTAATTTTGGCTTTGTATATATTTCCACTATTGTTTATATCTCCCAGATACAAGGATATAATGAGTGCAGAGTATTTATTCAGGAGATGTTTTCTGAGTTTGAATGAATGACAGGGTGTGGGGAGAACTATCAACTGTGGGATTATCAGTGCATTCTTGTATCACCTGTGCATGACTGCAGATAACACCAAGAGGCTCACATGGCAGAACCTGAGTTAAGTTGCTTGGATCAGCCTCTGAGACTGAGATAGGTCATGATGTAGTCACCTCAGAACTGGGTGGTGTTGTAGTCCAACACAGTTCTCTAGATGCTTATTGACTGTCTAACCATGGAGAATGCCCCGTGAACTATAAAAAAGAATATTACAAGCTGCCTGGCCTCCAGATTTCCTTCTAAAAATTTCCTCATAAGTCAGTGAGACAAGCAGATAAGCAGGCCATGGTCACACAATGTGAAAAGTTAACTTCAAGTTATCACTGTGCACATGTTTAACTCTAAATGGGAAGGATAGAAATACTTGCCCAAAGTAGTAAAGTCTGTTTTGGGTTTTAAAGCACAAAGAGGAGCTGGCCAGCAGCACATAAGGAACAGAAGCAAGAAAGAGCCTGAGGGAACTGCAAATAGTTTGGCAATGTCAAAATGCAGAGTACACGGTTTGGGCTGACAGATGAGAGAAGGCTACAGCAGGAATGGAGGGACTTGTCGTAACCCATCTCCTGGAGGTGCTAGACCATGTTGTGTCTGAGGTCACAGGCAAATATTTCAAATTCTTTTGTGTACAAAAGACCCAGCAGTGTGTTTAGCTCAGAACAGATTGCAACATCCAGCCCTCCTCTGTGTTCCCCCTGGGCACCATGAGCTCCAGTCTCAACATCTCAGAAGCCTCTACATGCTGGACCCATTAGGCACCACATGCTCCTCTGTCTGAGTCACTTCTCGCTCTGCCCACGTTGGTTGAACCCAGAGGAACTCTCCACTAATGAAGTTTGAGATGACTCATGACCTGAGGCTTGAAACATGAAAACCTCAGCAACAATACATTGATTGGCAGGAAGACGCTGGGTTCACATGACTCGGTTTGTTGTCTGGGGAGCCAGTGGGAGTGAGGGGTGAAGTGGATGTATCTGGGGGCAATGGTAGAGGCAGTGACTCTGGGTCTTCCCAATGAGCTAGAAAGGTCATTGCTTGCTTGGGCCCAGCTGGTAACAAGGGTTGTAGAGTGGCATTCAAACAGGTTTTGTTTGGTACACCTAGTTTTGTTTATAATGTTTGATGCAATATTGGAAAACATATAGGACTTTTATGCATCAAATTTTACATGTCTTGATTTAGAGACTGAAAAGGCCTGTGAGCAGCCCATTGCTAGTGAAGAATGGGGTCTCCCATACAGGCTGTACTCTCTGAGTTCTCACAGTCCTTGCCCCTAAGTGTTTTGATTTAGGCCCCTGTTGGCACTTGATTTTGCAATCCTAGTGCTGAAGCCATCAAGAGGGGAATGAACTGATATTTTCAGTAACAGAAGGGTGGACTTCAAGATATCATCTCTGGAAAAATTCATCTCCTCAATGCTTAGGAATTCATTAGAAAACAACACAATAAAAAGGCACGAAATTCTGTTTGTACCCGCAGATTATTGCTGTTCTCAGTCTCAGTTGGAGAAGTTTCTTTTTGCACTGGGCAGAGGTTAATGCGGAGATGCATGTCTGCTTATAGTACTGAGAAGTGACTATGGCTCGCTCACCTTTAACCCAGGTGTCTCTCTCTCTCCCTCCCTCCGAGGCTCAGGGAGCATCATAGATGTTGGAGCAGAAAGGATGAAGAGGTGAGGAAGGCTGTAAACTCTTGAACTATGTCTGTGGACACAACATGGCTGTTACCCAAAGAACTCACAGCAGCTGTGGTTCCCTGTGAACCTATCAACATTCCATCATGGATGGGGGTGCTTTAAGAACCACCTCCCAGAGGCAGTTAATGGTTGTTGGGGGCAAGGGTAGTCATGTTCATAAGTGGTGTAGCCATTGGTAAGTTGCCAATACTGCAATAAATAATCCCCCACCTATGGAAAAAAAAAGGCATAAAAATCACGAATCTCAAACACCCCCTTTTTTTCTCCTGGTACACTACATTCTAGAACAATTGAGGCTGGGCTTCTAGCCACTGTTTCTCTTGTTTCCATCATAACTATATCCTTTTATGGATGCACAGATGTTCGGTCAATGCATAGCGACTGGAAGACCACCGCGGGACTAAGACTTTTACGACTGAAACCCATGGAACCTAGGACCCAGGATGCTACAGGGACCATTTTGCTGTTTCCCTCATCTACCATGCATCTGTGCCCCCTTCTTCCACCTGTATTCCTTTGTCTGCTCTTTTAGCAACCATCCCATGACTTTGCCAGGCTGGAAGTATTAGTCTTCTCTTCCCCATTTTAAATTTGCTATTGTTCTATAACTTCCTGAATCTCCTGTTTCCTTCATGGGAAAAGTAGTATCCACTTCCCAATATCACGATGTAAAGTGTCTGGATGTTGTAGGTGAAAGTGAGGGCAAACTTACATCACTTACGGCGTGCCAGGAATCTTTCCTTACTCTTTGCACATTTTGGTTTATTTAATCCTAACAGCATTGTTGGGAAGTAGTTACTGTTGTTGGAATTCCCATTTTATAGATGGAGACACTGATGCACAAAGAGGTAAAGCACAGCTAGCAAGGCTCCCAACTGAGGGCCTGGTCCAAGCACCTGGGGCTCTAAAGACTGTCACGGCCTCTCTTCTCAGGTGAGGGCTACCTAAGCAGCGGTATCCTCTGCTATTTTGTATTTTCAATCGCATACAGCCTGATTAAATTCTACTCATGTTTATAGCATGATTGGACTAGCATAAAAGAAAGGTTAGTGAGAGGAGTCTCAAATAATATAAAGCCATGGAGATAGGGTTCTCTGTCCTTTTTCTCCTCCCGTATTGAGGCAAGAAAGTCTTCAGGGAAAGAAAATTCACTTAAATGTCTCCTGCTTTGTTGTCCTCTTGTTTCTCGGTGGCTGCTGAAAGATACTGAAGAGCCATCTAATTCAGGAAGGCAAAACTTTGGTAAATATGCTGACACATCTCTTTCCAGTGCAGACAGTGCTGATCAAACACATTGGTTCGCAGTACTCTTGGCAGGCACTACCAGTCAACTGGATATGGTCTACAAATCAAACCTGTTTGACCTTTGCAGCCTTTCCCTATCTTTCACTGCACATGCGGGGGAGCCAAGGACAGTCACAAGAGAGTCTGCACAAGTGAGCTGTTCTAGCACTGGAAATACCTGAAAATGATAAAACAGAAAACTCATACAGTAGTTGCATTCTGTTCCTTCTGAGTTAGATTCCCTGTCGGGATGTTTTGCATCCATGTTGCATCTTTGGTGCTTATAGAAGGCACAGAACTCTCAGGAAGGATCTGCTAATAAAATGAGACATTTAAGTGAATTTTTAAAAATGTACTGATGGGGCTAGGGTGGTTGCTCAGTGGTTAAAGGCACTTTTTTTTTTGCAAAGCCTATAGGTCCCTAGCTGGTTCAATGCTCTATCACCCATGTAAAGCCAGATGCAAAAAGTGATGCATGTATCTGGCATTCATTTGCAGTAACAAGAGACCCTGGTACCCCCCCACGCATTATAAATAAATAAATAGTAAAATATATTGCATAGAAACAAAGCACGAGAGTGAAATTGCCTTTCCTATTTGGAGCATAAAGTTTAGAATTAGTTTTGCAAAAAAGTCCAATCAGTGATAAGGGAGACAGTCATAAAATGATGCATAAGAAAAAGAACAAAGTAGGATGTGGGGTGTAATGTGTGTAATGGGTGTTGTTATAAAATGGTCATATGATGGATGTAGGTGGTAATGTTGTATCTACAATGATGGCAAAATGAAAAGTTTAGTTAGGATGAAAAGAATAAATTTATTAAAAAAACCAACAAAAGATAAGAAGTGACAAGGGAGTAGGGACCCACAGCAGAAAGAATGAGTGTTATTAACTTGCCTAGAGGCAGTGATCAAAGGTAAAAGTAATGGGGGAAATGCCAGTATTCACAAATTGAAAATACTTGTTACAGTTTAGGCAGAATGAAAGAAATTGATTCTTAAACACATCGTGCCAAGGCTTTCTATATTACGAGGACTGTGATAAAAATGACAGCTTTGTAAAGTAGCCCAGAAGAAAGAGCTGGCCAGCAGCCCGGGGGGCCACAGTGGAAGTTTATTGGCCAGCAGCACTGATGGAAATTTTCCCTTTGCCATTCATTTTGGGCATCCTCTTCCCCTTTAAATCCGGACTCCTGACAGCCCTGAACATTGTAGATTCACAGACATTGCTTAGAAAATCTTGCATGAAGAGGAAAACTGCTATTCTGAATGATTCTTTGCTATTCATGATTTCTTGAAAGTTATGAAGGTGTCATTGAAGGTTCCTATTTAGATGTGCACAAAGCAAACGCAATTATCCTGATTCTGGCTCTAAGAAACATTTTTGGCCTCGATGCAATACACTCAGTCAATGGAGATTTACAGACACCCAGAGGCATTTGTAACATGCCAAAAATATTGCCTCAAGTGTGATGCCCTGAACCACCTATTAGACGTGAGCAGATGGACTAAAGTAAGAGATCAGATGTAATGAGTTGGTCCAGACATGGCACGTGCGCTGTATATATTGTTTAATGATCTCAATAATTCAATCAAAGGAAGAATATCTTGACTTTCTGTTTGAATGATCCAATGACTGCACTGATTTCCTACTATTTTCAAGATGAAGGTCAAATCATACAACTACCATGAAGCTTTCTCTAAACACAAACATACTAATCATCTACTCACTCCTACAAAAAATATTGGATATTTTATGTATTAAGTTCCATGAAAGTTCTTGTGATCAGAAAACCAGACAGAAATCTATTCTGAAGGAGCTTTAGGTCTTATGGAGGAAACTATGGTTAACCAATGATCAAATGCATATAAAACTGTGTGTCTATTGCAAGGACTACCAAGGAAAATTGTGTGTTGCTTTGAGGCCATATAAGGAATGGATTTAACCTCGTCAGGGAATTAGGGACTGGTTTCTCCAGTGAAGTGTCCCTTAGTGGAAGCAATACATTCCAAGAAAGGGGTCAAACAGGCCAATAGCTGACATCCTGGCAAGAGATGAGCCACACCAGACCTACCGTGGAGGATCCAAATGAAACCCCGAAAAGAGTGATAGGATAAGCAAGAGACCCATATCCACAGCCAATCAGTCAACCCTGGATAAGCCAGTGAGACAATTTTCAACACAACCTAAAGCAGTACAGAGGCACCTAAGACCTCAAATAACAAAGAAGCCTTAATACCCACCATGACTCAGGGAACAGCGTGGAAGATGGGGCGGAAAGATTGTAAGGGTCATGGTGGAGGAGAATATCCAGAGACATGGCTCCCTTCAGTAACAACATACAAAGGGGGGTGGAACCGGGTTGACTCCTAGGCTATATATAACTCCCTACCCCATGGACTGATCCAGTTTGCCCACAGAGGAGGATACCCATCTGATTGGGGACAGGGAAGAGGGAAATCAGGGAATTGGGGACACCAACACATTATTTGCTCATTAAGTGTATCTAATCATGGATAATAAAGAAAAATAAATTAATTCATATTTTAAAAAGGAGTCAATATAGACAAAATCACGGTCATGGGAGGAACCTGCAGTGCTGAGAGACAGAGAAATACTGGGGGACAGTGAAGATATGGTACAGAATAAGGATGGAGACTTGGGAAGAGGCAAGATTTGTCCCATCTTGGGGCCCATGGAAGGAGTTTTGTTTCACTCTAAAGAGCAAGAAGGATCCTTTGAAGAGGTTCAGAAAATCATTGGTAGTGACATGGTGAGTTTTCAATTAATTCTTTTTTCCTCTAATGTTAAAGCTATTAGTGTGAACTTCTCTATTATTTTCTGTTTCATGCTATTTATTGTGACATCAAATTAAAGATGTTCCATCCTGCAAATTAGATAGGCGATTCCTTAAAGGGTGGGCTGCTTAAATTAGTCTTTTATTTTTCTTTTCGGTTTAAGACTCTTAGGTAAAAGGCATTGTCATGGTTTGATCCAGGTGTCCCCCACAGACAAATGAATGTGTTCTGATTGATAGACCCTCAGCTGATGGCAGTTTGGGTTTTACAACCTTGCTGGAGCTGTGTTGTTGGGGCTGGCTTATGGGGGTTATAAGTCAGCTTCCCCTTGCCAGCATTTGGCACACCTTCCTGCCATTGTTTGCAGTGCTATGGCGGAGGTGATGGCCACCCCTCTGCTCATGCCATCATTTTCCCTGCCATGATGGAGTCTCCCCTTGAGTCCATAAGGCAAATAAACCCATTCCTCCACAAGCCACTTTTTTTTGGTTCTTTCTGCATAGCAACTAGGAAGCTGACTGCAACAGGTATATTTATTGTTAAATTTTATTTTTATGAAAAAAAATGCTACCAAATGGACCTGCCCTTAAGTGTAAGAAGCAACTCTCGTTCAGAGACTGAAAAACCTGGAACAATATGCTTCTTAGCTTGGTGGAATGTTACAGTCCTTTGCTTCCCTTACAGCATCTATCACAGTGCAGCATCATAAATAAAGTAAGGAAAGCACTAGACTAAATAAGATCAAGTTTCCAAGTTTACTTTGGAGACTCAAGTCCCATCCTTCCATTAAGTGATCATATGATCCCTGAAGTTCCTCTCTGCTCTGCATCTTTTCATTGTAATGGCTTTTACCAACAGCTCTAGGAAGATGGCTTTGAGGCCTTGGACAGACCCCCTGAAGTGGGGTTCTAGCAGGAGATATGCAACTCACCTTCTCTTCTCCAGGTAGAAAGTATGAGGAATGTGTGAGAAATCCACACAGCCTTGAATTACACAGTAAAATGAAATTTCAAAAAAAAATCATTGACCAAGAACAATTTGTGTAGGACTAATACTAACAAAGAATGCAAAAGGGGCTGTATGATAGATTGAATGACAGGTGCTCCTAAAAGCAGGGCGTGGAACACAGATATGTACAGAGAGGATAGGATGACACAGGAAGTGTTGCAGTCAGCTTTCTAGTTGCTGCACAGGAAGAACCCAAACAAAAGCAGCTTGTGGAGGAATGGGTTTATTTGGCTTACAGACTCAAGGGGAGACTCCAAACTGGCAGGGAAAACGATGGCATGAGCAGAGGGCTGGACATCACCTCTGCCACAGCACTGTAAACAGCGGCAGGAAGGTGTGCCAAACGCTGGCAAGGGGAAGCTGGCTTATAACCCCATAAGCCCGCCCCTGAAAACATAGCTTCATCGAGTTTGTAAAACCCAAACTGCCATCAACTGAGGATTGATCTATCAGAACACATTCATTTGTTTGTGGGGGACATCTGGATCAAAACATGACAGTCCGCCCCTGGCCACCACAAACTAATAATCACATGATGTAAATACAATGTGTTCAACTTAACTGTTAAGTCCCCACAGCTTTCAATTGAGCCATAATACCAAAAATAAACCCATAATGGCACAGAACATTCACAATGCAAAACATGAGGCACAGCAAAAACAGACTGACCAATACAAGATTTTAAACAAACAGGGCACCATCAATCTCTAACTCCAAGTTCAATGATTCTAACCAATAACACAAGTCTCTTGGAGATTCAATTCCCCCCCTCCAGCTCGGCTACTCACAGTACGGGAAAACGTCATCCGGTGCTGGCAGCTCACCTTGGCACCCATCCATAGTCCTGGGATTCTTTGGGTCTCCATTGCAACCCACAGTTCATCCTCATGGCTCCATCGGGCTCCATTCAGGCAACCTTGCACACCTGCTTCACACGCCGATGGCCATTTTTCAAAAACAAAACTGTGTTGCAAATCCAATGACCCTCTTTTTCTAACCAATCTCCATTCCACAGAACCAGGTGGGCTACCAATTTGTTAATCCAGGGGGGGATCAAAGCATTCAGGCCCCTTCCTTCAAAGAGTCCTCATTCTTCCTGTTGTTCTAATGCAGACCAGCTGGCCCAATCTCAGTGGTTGTAATCTCTCAAACAATTGCAGGTGAACGGGCAGCAGTTTTGACCCAAAGATCTTTCTTTCTGTGCCATCTCCATCTACTCACACCAGCCCATCTTTAGGTAAAACAATCATGCACAGGTTTCCAGGACACAGGCAGGCAGAATGCAGCAAGCCTCACATGCAAACTGCTTCTGGCACAGTCCTGACAAAGTTCTTTCTCACCCTTGTAAGCCAAACCTCACAGTCCATAGTTCTCATTACATTCAGGTCTTTCAACTCTGACCAGAATGATCCAATACGCTGTACTTACAGCACTGCAAGGCACCTCTTAGGACAAGCTTTCCAATCTGTCCACATTCCTTCTGCAGATCACTTCCAAAATCCCAAAGCCACAAGATCAGGGTTCTAGCAGCAACAGATGACCCCACATCCTGGTACCAAAACTCTTGCAGTCAGCATTCTAGTTGCTGCGCAGGAAGAACCCAAACAAAAGCAGCTTGTGGAAGAATGGGTTTATTAGGGGAGACTCTGTCCTGGCAGGGAAAACGATAGCATGAACAGAGGGCTGGACATCACCTCTGCCACAGCACAGCAAACAGTGGCAGGAAGGTGTGCCAAATACTGGCAAGGGGAAGCTGTCTTATAACCCCATAAGCCCGCCCCTGACAACACAGCTCCATCAAGGTTGTAAAACCCAAACTGCCATCAGCTGAGGATCGATCTATCAGAACACATTCATTTGTTTGTGGGGGACACTGGATCAAACCATGACAGGAAGCTAAGGGATGTCTGAGGCTATCAGAAGCTCTCAGAGAGGTATGGAATGTCTCCTTCATAGCCTTTAGAAGGACTAGACCCTGCTGATGCTTTGATGTTGGGCTTCTGGCCTCCAGAAATGTAAGACAGCACATTTCTATTGTGTAAGCCGCCTGGTCTATAGTTCTTTGCTTCAGCAGCTCCAGCAGTGGTGACATGGTGTGCCTGAAACCAGCACAGGCTATTAACCTGAAACAACTGTGTTCTTTCAAGGATTTAAAGACTTTTCCCCCAGCCTTCTCTGTTTCTGAATGAGTAACAGATTATCACAAGCCAGAGTCTGAAATATGTGAAATTGTTAAAAGGGCAGACATTTTCCCTATCACTCCTCCACATCTGCTTTCTGAACATGAGAATTCCTTCTTGCACTTCTGGCCTGGACCAACAGCACCTCATTTGACCTTTCCAGGTGCTTTCCTTATTTTCCTCTGAGCTTGAAGAGATCTCTATTCTTTTCTTCCTCTCATTTGCATCTCAGGTATGTTTTAAAAACTAGTATTTGGCACAAGTAAGGGATAAAGCTTTTTTATGTCAGAAGTAATAAATAGGGGACTGGAGAGATTGCTTGGTGGTTAAGATGCTTACATACAAAACCTAAAGACCTGCGTTTGATTCCCCAGGACCCATGTAAAACCAGATGCACAAAGTGGAGCATGCATCTGGAGTTTGTTTGCAGTGGTTAGAGGCTCCGATAAGGCCAATCTCTCTCTGTCTCTCGCTCTCTCTGTCTTGCTCTCTGCTTTCAAATAAATAAAAATATTTTTAAAAGAAGTACTAAATACTTTAGATGTCTAACATTTAACTAACTAGTGACACATTAGTTTTGGAAGCCATCCTAGTGAGCTAAGAGGACACTTGATTGGCTTGGTGGATTAGACAATGTTGACCTTCCTTTTTCCTAAATGAGCCTCTCTTCTATGTCAGCATTTCTTTTCTGCGTAGATCACAGCTTTTAAACTGTGGGTTGGGACTTAGGAGGGTTGTGAAAATCTTGGCAACAGAAAAAAGGTTTCTTAGCACACAACCAAAAAACAATTCAAAATCAAATGTATAATGAATCTGAGGTGTTTCAGACAACACTCCTCTGCGTTGCATCATGTGCTTAAAAGCTGCAACCTTGGTTCTCACACACATGCACACTTTCCACTACATGAGCCATCACACTATGCAGTGCCAACAAACAGGACCTGAGACACCTTGGCTCAGATTTGAAATTAATATCTGTTATAAAATTGCAGTGTTCTTTCCTGTGCATACAAAGTTTTCTGCTCTTATAGAAACATAATGGTTTAATTATGGAAAACAGACTTAATGTTTCCCTACCATCATTCCTCAGCATCTAAGTATCAAGTTACTGTATCTTTGGATTGGATTGTTTTGAATGTTTGATTTGAAAAGTGTTTGCATTGCAGAGTTGAGTTTCATTTTAAAAAAGTCACTGAATGAATTTTGGCTTGGGATTAGGATAGAATTTTGCACAATTTCTGAAATTGTGTGAGGTGGCATTCTCAGCATTGATGATTATGAAATCAAAATATCAACTATCTCTAAAAAGTACTGAGGATGCTCTGTCCTTCAGTATCAAGTACTCAGCCAAGATTTAATTCTTTACATAAAAAAATGAAAACATCTGTAGCAGCTACCTTTGACTTGTTGAGACAAAACACCCAAACAGAAGCAGCTTATGGAAGGAAAGGGTATATTTTGGCTCACAGTTTCAAGGGAAGTTTCGTCGTGACAGGAAAGCACAACAGAGAAGACAACCAGCTTGCAGCTTCACACCACATCAGAGAGGAAGCAGCAGGAATGAGAGAGACAGCACTGGCAAATTGAGCTGGATTATAAAATCCCAAAGCCAACTCCTGTGATACACCTCCTCCAGCAAGGCTCCAACTCCCAAAGGCTCTACCAGCTGGGGATTAAGCATAAGGCTTAATCACAAATACATGAGGTCATGGGGGACATTTTCTATTCAAACCACCACAATATCCATTTCGGTATACAAATTTACTATTGTCATTAATAAATGCTAAAATGTGTATCCCAAAGAATTACTTTGAAATGAATTTCATTAATACTGTCGTAGTCAGCCACACGCTGCTGGGATGAATCTCCAAATCAGGTACAATTTTTGGGAGGAAAGTATTTATTAAACTAATACATCCAGGGGAAGTTAAGGAAAAAGGCTGGCCCCCTTTCACAGAAGCAAGCAGAGAGAGAGAGAAACCCACCACCAGCACCTCAAGCAAGCAAGCACACTGTAACACTGTAACTCACAAAATGGCAGAATTGCCAGACTGGGGTTCCGGCTTTTCTTTTGCATATCTATCCCTACTGTTTTGCATCCAATTTGAAATACCTCAGGGCTAGACCCCAGGAAGCCAGACCAAAATGACACCTCCTCCAGCCAGAATCCTGGAGACAATAAACAATTTTAATAAAGCATTAATTCTATTGGGGGACATCTATTCAAACTACCACAATTACTCATTGTCAGTAAATGTTTGATTGGGATACATTCTTTATATACATGGGGTCTTGTGTGAAAAGGAGACAAGAGTAGATAAAGTCCTCTGGGACCAACCAGTCCCAGTTACATATATTTATTTAGAAGCCTTGCCTAGTAATTATTTGTAATTATTTATAAATTATGAATCATAAATTGATTATTGCTCCTCATGACAAGACTCTACCCCAAGTTGACTTTTCCTCCCTAGCTCCACAGAGATGGGGGATTGTTCTAAAATGTTTCCCACCAATGATAAGAAATAATGGTCCTATGATCTCATTCTTGGTATATAATCTCTGTTCATGGGCCCATTTCCTCTCCAGCCCTTTATTCTGTGTTCCAAAGCTGTCTCACTTCACAGTGCCTTTGAGGGATGTTTCAAAATGGAGCAAGATTGAAATTGAAATTTCAGGCATTGCTAAATGGAAGGGACATTGTCATGGTTTGATCCAGGTGTCCCACACAAACAAATGAATGTGTTCTGAATGATCCATCCTCAGCTGATGGCAGTTTGGGTTTTACAACCTCAATAGACCTATGTTGTTGGGGGTAGGTTTATGAGGGTTATAAAGCCAGCTTCTCCTTGCCAGTGTTTGGCACACCTTCCTGCCGCTGTTTGCAGTGCTGTGACGAAGGTGATGTCCACCCCTCTGCTCATGTCATCATTTTTCCCTGCCAGGATGGAGTCTCCCCTCGAGTCTGTAAACCAAATAACCCCATTCCTCAACAAGCTGCTTTTGTTTGGGTTCTTTCTGCGTAGCAACAGAGAAAGTTGAATACAACAGACATATTCTAGGAAGTGTGTCCTTAGGCGATTTCATCATTCTGTAAAAATCATAGTGTGTGCTTATACACTAAGATAGCTACCAAGTAACTAGAGATACGATCTCTTGAGACCACCATATCATGTTCTGAGACACAAGACAATAGTAATATTGAGAGTTACAATAGTCATTCAGTGAGAGCTCAGTGTATGTCTGATAATATGTTAATGTTTCACAAGCCCCTCCCCCCATATCCTGTACTCCAAGCCTGGGATATGGGTATGGATATTAATCCATTATACAATAAGTGGAGTTCACATACGTTAAGAAACTCTCTTAAGCCTAAACAGGAAGATGTGGAACTTGGAACTAAACCCAGAAAAAGACAAGGAAACCAGGATTTTAACTACTTTGTTATATGGACTTTCTGTGTCTAAAAAATTAGAATATGTTTGTTAATGCTTTTAGAGCAATCACTTTCCACCAAGAACTTGAGTCAATCCTTACTATTAAGGAAGAGTTATGGAAATATAGTTTGTGTGTGTGTGTGTGTGTGTGTGTGTGTGTAGAATGTGTGTGGTGTGGTGTATACACATGTGTGCACATACATGCACCATGAGCATGTATGTGGAAGCCATAGGAGAACATAGGGTGTACTTCCCACATCTTTCATCCAAGAATTTCCTTGAGACAGACTCTCTCCCTTAGCTTGGAACTGCCCCAACTATTCTATGGTCTCCACCCTCTTACCCTGTGGACAGAAGAGCATGGTCATGCCCATCTTTTTATGTGGGTTCTGTGGAGTTAAACCTGGTGAGCTCTTGCCCAAGAGGCCTTTATACTTAAGTGGCAAGTGCTCTTAACCACAGATCCATCTCTTCAGCCCAGAAATATAGTTTTTAACACTGGCTGTCACCTGAGAGATTTTCTTATCTTTGCCCTCAGTTTATAAATAAAGAATCTGAGGGTACTGTGGACTAAACCAACAGGCCATGGGCCATACCTGCACACAAAACTTCATACTGCATCCAGTCCTCAGCCTCCTGTGCTGCCATACCAAGAAGGAACTAGAAATGTGCTGGACTCCTTGTACCACTGTTTCTCACATTTGAGCAAGCATGGGGATCATGGAAGAAGGCTGTTAACATGTGGGTGGTGAGCTGGGGGTGATGTTGTACCCCCTGTGATCTCAGTAATGAGGAGGCAGAGGCAGGAAGATGGTCAGTTATGGACCAGTCTATAAGATCCTTCCTCAAAAAATAAAGCTGAACCAAACAAATTCTCTCACAGAAATCCAAGTACCATCCAAGGGTTTCTGAAGGACCCAAGTCCTGGAATGAGGCCCAAGAATGTTTAAATTCTCACACTGCACTTATGAGGAGAAGCCTTTGAAACACACTCCCAATACCAGGTGAACCAGTTCTGCCAACGCCTTGATGTAATGATTCTTGTCCTTGGCTGCACATGGGGGACTCCAGGGGAATTATTAACGCTCACCACTGGGTCTGATTTAATTGGGCTGAAGGGGAGGCTGGGCCTGGTATGTTTTAAAGGTTCCTGGGGTGGTTTTAACACACAAACACACTCAGGACTGAGAACCACTTTTCTAATACTGCCAACTCCATGGCTATGCATAAGTCATATAAACTCTGCTTGTAATAAACTTAAAACATGCCCATGCCCAAGTATCTAGTGAATGTGACATCAGTGGTAGCTGTTGTCATCACTGTTGGGTAGTTGGTGTCTCTTTTTCTGTTCTCCATTTTTTTCCCTACATGTTCTACATGTTCGCATCATCACGGGCTCTTACATACAGGCTTTTCCAGAATGGGTTACCTTAAAGCCTTCATTAGGACTATCTGGCCCCTTCAGCTTGACATATCCACTTTCCCAACCCAGTTGAAGTTGCTCTGTTCTCTCAATGTTGTTTAGTGGCAGGAGCCCTGTACTGGGAGTCAGGAGATGTGAATTCTGCTTCAGAATCTAAATTCCAAAGCACCCTTGTTAGAGATCAATTGACTCATCAACGTGAGCATTCTCTTTCAGGACACTTAACTGTCCTCCTAAGAGTTCTATATTTAATTTCTGCCAGTGTCTGTGTCATGCTTACTTTTTTTTATTATTAATGTAGCTTGATAGTAAGTTTTAAGATCAGAAAGTCCTCTGAGAATTTTCTTTTTCAAGATTGTTTGGGACATTTGAGTTGCCTTATACTGACATATGAATCTTAGAACCAGCATGACAATTTCTTAAAAGACACCATTTGGTATTTTAACAGTGATTGCATAGAACCTGTGGATCAATTAGTGCAATCAGTAAATATATTTCCCTAATTATAAACTAACTTTCATGTCACGAGTGGCCATTAGAATTTCAAGAGCTACAAGGAAGCCTCGAGGCCCTCTATTTTTTTTTTAATCACACTCCAGTTTCTCTCACCTTGTTTGGCCTTTACAGTGCCAAATATGGCTGCCCCACACTACCTGGCTTTATGTCTCCATAGTCAAAAACTTAGAGATTCAAAGATGTCTCAAAATCAACTTCTCTGGCTATTATCTGATTGGGTCCATTTACTCCAATTTACCCTGGCCAATAGGACAGCATGGTGGAGTCATACCATACCATACTGATGATCAGGTGGGGAGAATTCCTAGATGGTGGGTGGTTAGATGAGACAAAACATCTGCTCTGATGGCCATGTTAAACTATGAACTTTGAAAGCCCTTTTACACAATGAGCCCCTCCCCCAACCTTTCAAATAAACTTCGGATTCTCATATAAAACTGCCAACAGAAAGTATCCTCTAAGAAATTCTGCAGACCCAAGTCTCAGTATGTCAAAGGCTGAACTCATCTCACTCCCCAAGTTTGGTTCTCCCTTCTGATACCCAATGTGTAGAAAGAAACCTGAATCAAAGTGAGCCGGGGTGCTCTGCAAGCCCTTGCTTATCATCTATCCCTTTAATATATTTTGCCACTGTGGTCTCCTTTAATGTCTGCTGCTCTTGTTCCCTCTGCTCTACTTCCATGAATGATCACAGCTCTGGTCTGTCTCCATTCCTGCTGACCTTCATCACTACCACAGCCTCCTGACTGGCCTTTGTGGCTTTCAGAAGGCTCTTTGGCAATGCGTCCTCCACACTCCCAAGTGCCCTCTTTCCAAACCACAGCTAGAATAGTTTCTCCTTGAGGATTAATCCTTTCCTAGGTCACTGGAGGTTTGCGAAGAGGAGTTCATTCTCACAATCAGCTCAGTTCCTCACTGTCTATCTGCTGACCACCTCTCCAGCTTGGCTCTGATGCCTCCCTCTTAGACATGGTTATTTGGAGGCATACACAGCTTCTGAAATGTAACCATCTGTTTAATACTCCTCAGCCTCCTTTCCCTCTGCTGTCCCCACTTTTTCTCCTAACTAATATCTAATGCATCTTGAAAATTGAACTCAAACACCATCTCCTGTGAACTGCTTCCTAGGACCTGTGTATGTAACTTCACTGTGTAGTTTCAGTACGCAGCCCAGCATCTGGAATAAAACAAATGTTCAATCCATCCATGCTTGGAATGCACATACATTGAAAGCCCACAGCTAGATCTTTGGGCAAAAGTGCCTGCAGTTTGGAGACACTCTAAGCAATGACAACTCTGCTCTTTTTCTGTCATTATAGGATTCCCCACAGACTTTTCTGGTGGTTTCTCTTAGCTCAGTGTGTCTCAGTGCCCAGACCACAGCCTGACAGGAGGGAACCACATGGTCCCAAGGGTCAACTCTGCTGCTGGGCACTGTTGCAGACAGAGGGGAGCCTGGAAGGGCATGGGAGAATAGAACACATTCCTAGGTTATCCAAGTAGCAGGAAGAGTGACTCCTTGTGTGATTACGGAAAAGTCACAAAGACCAGACTGATCCTAGTGTTTAGTTACAACCCTGACCATGGGGACTTTGCAGATGCTGGGAGCCCACAGTGACCAATTTTTTCACTACATAGATCATTTCTCAGTTTCTGTTATTCATTTGATTGTCTGACCAAACTTTACATAACTCTCTGCTTGTTGTCTTATTTCTCTCAGGGTTTTTGTAAACATTTTATAGGCAAAAAACAAATAAACATAGATGCACCAAAACATTAGTTATTTTTCTTATTGCTGTAACCAAATACCTGACGGGAAGTAACTTAAGGGAGGAGAGGTTTATATTTTCTTATAGTTTTAAAGGATAGAACCCATGAGTGTGGGGGAGGAATTGTGGCAGGAGCATGAGGCAGCTGGTCAGTGAAGAAGCAGAGAGTGGATAGGAATTAGGTCCTGGCTATGAAATCTCAAACCCACCCCCACAGTGACAGCCACCTCATAAAGGGTCTACAACCTTCCAAAACAGCACCACCACCAGCTGGGAACCAAGTAGTGAAGTACACAGGCCTATGGCGGGTATTTCAAATTCAAACCACAACACGGGAGAAGAATTCTTACTTTTTTGGGAAAAAAAGAAGAAATGATTACAGAATCTATAAATAGTGTATTGTTCATTAAGTAAAAAACTGGTAAACAAATGACTGAAGGTTGACTGGTGACTTTACTAAAGGTAGATGAATTTGCAATTTCTAGAGGCCAATGTGTTCACTGAAGACAAATCACACACAATAAACCTGGTTGTAAGTAGTATTTCCAAACGGTAAATGGAATCATCATAGCATGGCCATTGAAGACTTCATAATGTCAAGCACGTTTCATATATGTTGTCTCAGCAAGATAGCATGGCATTGTGGAAAGATCATGGGTTTTCAGACAAGACAGGGACACCCTTGATGCCTAGTGATACCATAGATCTGAGTCTCTTTTCTTCATTTGCTAAACACCTTTCAATCCTACGCACAAATGAAGGATAATTTGTGTTTCAGTCCAGTTACTGAGATATAATAATTCCTGTATTTTATGGAATATCTATTGTAATTATTACTATTCTTACTTTGCTCAATAAATGATAAGTAATGTATCAGCATTATTTTCTTTTTGTATTTGAGCCAATATAGGGTAAGTGTAAGTAATTTATTACAAAGCACACAATAAGTGTGTTAGAGAACAGAGATTTTAATCCACCTGAATGGGGGTAGAGCAGACTCAGTTTCACTCCATGGAGTCTGGCTTAGCCTATCTTCTTCAAAAATTTAATTAGCTTAAGTAAATAAGCTAATTTTTGTGACTAGCAATAGTAATGGCTAGAGTATATGTTTGGTATCAGAACCCACCTTAAATTTTAAGGAGCTTGACAAGAAAACGAGTTGACTGTGGTGTTCACACAAATCATCTCAGCACTTGAGAGGCTGAGGCAGGAGACTCTCCATAGAAGCCTGGGTTACAGAGTGAGAACCTGCTTTAAAAACAAAAACAAACAAAACATATAAAGAAAATGGACCAAAAATGTTGAGAATAATTTTTGTTAGAGATAAAGTACTAATGCTGATTAACTCAACTGAGTTGATGATTTTATATATATATGCGTGTCAGAGGGTTGTGTTGTATTCTTCAAATCTATGCAATTCTTACTTTTCAACTATAGTCCTGTAACTCTGACACAAAAGAGAGAAATTCCCATATGTACAAGCTTCATGACAATAGACTTGGAGAGGTAAACAATAAATATGACCAAAGGTGACCAGGATTAAAGGTGATACAGGCTTGGTCTGAATCAGCAGTCTGACCAGCTTACCACTTGGGTTTTGACTGCATTCAAAGCAACTCAGTGTCATGTATGAGGAAGGTGATGGTCTCAAAGTACTTTGGGTTCATTTGTTTGCACATCTGTATCAATTTTCAAATTTAAATCTGAATGCTATATTTTGAAAAGAACATTGAAAAACTGAAGGCCATCTGTAGAACCTTCCTAACATAGTACATGGTCTTTGAAACCATCTGAGAACTGCTTTGAATAAACTGGATATACTGGGTAGGTCTACACTAGAGGAAAGAAAACCTGTGGGAAATATTACAATTAAGGATCTGCTTGGAAGGAAGACGTGGCTTCTATATAGATCTGAAAGATCAGCCAGGCATTTTACAAGGAAGACATCCATTGAAAGTCTACAATATACCCAGCTTAGACAAAGGGCCCAGCATATGCAAGGTGTGGTGAGCATCGTGTATATATGTATATATGTGTGTTTATATGTGTATGGGCACATGCACACATGTGCTCACACACGTGGAAGCCAGAGGTCAACATCAAGTGTCTTTCTTAATCATTTTCTATCTTATTTTTTTTGAGACAGGGTCTCTCACTGAACCTGGAGCTCACCAATTCTGTTAGACTAGCTGGCCAGCAAGCCCTAGGGGTCCTCCTGTGTCCACCTCCCCAGCACTGGGACTATAAGTCATGCCTGACTTTGTATGGATGATAGAGATCTGAATTAGTCAGTTGACTGACTGAGCCATCTCCCTACTCCCCAAAATTCTTTAAGCCAAGCAACAACTAGTACTTACTCTCATTTAGATATGGGCACAAATGAAGCTTACAAAAATTAAAATAATTTGCCTAAGATCCTAGAAGTAGTAAGCTTCTTTGGAAAGTATGTATCCTCACAACTTACAATGTTGATATCATTTCATTCACAATGGAAATCAAATCTACTAAATTTCTTTAAGGTCACAGGAGTCTACATACTTAGGCTTAACAAGCCAGTACTTGGACAATGAATTTCCAAAGCATACCATTTGTGATTATCTTAATTATTCCTTTGGTAAAGATAAGAGAGAGAGAGAGAGAGAGAGAGAGAGAGAGAGAAACTTGCTCAAATAAGGACTAAATATAAATATATAAAAGGACTAAAACCCAGCATTGTGTGACTTAAACATAGTGTTCTGTATGCCTCCTCTCTCACTGACACAGAAAGATTTCCTACCAGGAAAAGCTCTTCGCAAATGCCTCGAGAGGCACAGAGTGGTCAAAATAGAGAGTGGTGGATCTTGCCTGGGGTCGGACTGTAAATTGAGATTCTTGGAACTTCTGAGCCTTTCTGATTCTGGCAATTAGCTTTCTAGTATCCATTCTTCACAGGGTATGCTCAGCATCCAGTAGACGCTTGGGATTGAATGGAACAGAAGTCCACTCTAGAAGAAAGTCAAATTTGGTGCACTGCTGAGTTTCTAGCTATTTGTGTCAAAGCTGAATTAGAGAAAGGCGGGCTGCCCGGCCTAGCCAGCAATTAGAGTCCAGCCCACAACTTCCTACACTGAGCTGCTGCTGGTATGGAAGGACGGGGCAGGAGGCACCTTCAAGGGGCACCAAAATGAAGTAGGAGCAGCTGTGGTCAGCAGCCGCAGCAGCTGCCTCCACAAAAAAAGACTGGACAACTGGCCTGTTCTCCATTTGGATGAAGATGTTTATTCTGCTCTGCCTCCCAGGCCTCTCCCTTCCTGCCCACAGGGCCATCCCCTCAAGTCACTGGCAGGTGATTAATTGGATGCATGTGCTCAGATCCAACCAAGAGGTTCAAACTACCTTCCCTGCCTAGAGCTGCATAGAGAACTCCTGCTCTTTTCCCATCCCAGAGTCCAAAGGTCATGGTCCCTGAAAACACCTGAATCACATTCAGGGCTGGCGATGTGGCAGTGAGAATGGTGACACACGGAGAACATGTAACTCAAGGCTGACAGGTGTTCTTCCACTGCCCACTTAGTGTTTTGGAGGGAGCAGAAAAAGTTCTCTTGCTCAGTAATCATCCCCGGGGTTAATCAAACAACACTCAAACCATCACTTCCTTCAGTAAGAGCAATGGTTCTCCAGCATTTTCCCCAAACATCCACTTTATGCTTTTAAAAATAATTGAAGACCAAAGAGCTTTTGAGTACATGAATTATCTCTCAATATTTACTACCTTTGAAATGAAGAAAAATTTAAAATCCACCAGTATATGTAAACAAAATTTTGTTCTCATTTTCCCAAACAAAAATATTAGTGAGACTGGCATGTTTTTTGCATTTTTTTTGAAAATTTCTTTAAAGTCTGTCTTACTAGAGGGCAGCTAGGTTCTCCCTGGAGCTCTGCTTTCAAAGTGTCATGATTTGATGTTTGGGTTGAAGGTTATGGAGATGGTCCAATATCGTCCATTTTGTAATTAGAAAAGGGAGAAGGATTACAGTAGCCTTTTTAGATAACTGTGGAGACTTTTATTATTACACCAAAGCAGGTTGGCCATACTGCAGAATCTCACCATATCTGTGAACTTTTCATAATCCATTTCATTAAAATCCATCGTTTTGTCAGGGACTTTGAATGAGTCTTTCTACCCAAGTGCCATTTCCTAACACCACACTTGATCATTTGGAAAATATTGATTATTGTCTGAATTATGCAGATCTTTCACATGTTGACATATTTCATTATATGATATACAAAATCATATTCATTAATATCATCACTGCCAAGCTCACAGTAGCAGATAAAAATTTTTCAAAATGTTAATTTTAATTTTGCTGCAACACTCAAAATTTATCGACGTCAAATCCTGTCATTTGTTTTCCTTCAAATGACAGGCTCACTTTGTTCATTTCTTTGAGAAAATGTCTGCCAAGTCTGAATAACCAGTGTGTCTGTCAGGCATTTCTTCAAGAAAGAAAAAAAAAATGTTCCATGCAAAATGACTCTTGCTCAACTCACAGCTCCAACAATTGCACGATGCTTGTCCCTGAGAGCTCAATATGTTATGGAGGTGTTTTACGTGTACTTCCCATCATGTGACAGGAAATCTTTTTAAAGAATGTTGTCCTCCAGAGTGGAGACTTAATGAAATTAATAATGCTCACTGCTTCCTCGTAAGTCCTCTCAAGAACGCTGGCATTCCCTGCTGTCAATGTGGTGAGAGGCCGTTGAGGGCTAGAGCTTTGATTCATTCGCCTGTGCTGACAGTTAAAGCCCCCATTTCTCTTGCACCACCGGTACAAATGTGAACTTAGTGAATATGGCAAGTCACATCTTAATATTATTATGAAAATAGTTGTGACTCTGCAGACCTTCCGAAAGGTTCTGAGGGCCCCAGAGGCTCAGGGACTGCACTGTGAGACCATTGTGCTAAAGTGTTGAAAGACCTCATGAAAATGCAAATGTCATCTGGAAGTGATGGGTAAAAAAATGAAATCAACTTTTGGCCTCCTTTTGCTGCTTCAGCTTTGTGTCGAGCTGGGAGGCTTCAAGCGAGAGCTGGGAGGCTTCAAGCGAGGGTGACCCTCACCTTTAGGAGTCAGATCTGAAAGAGAATACCACAGCCATCCCTCGCCAGCTCTGTAAGTCGTGTCATTTTCAAGGTCTTTTTTTATTTGTGGATGAAAGTTTAAAAAATCTTAAAACTTTAAATTTTTCATAAGGATGCAATATTAGCAAGTACATAATAAAAGCTGGCTAAATGTTTTAGGTCTGGGTCTACAAGTGTCAGGAAGTGTAGGTATTGCCTGAGGGCCAACCAAAATTAGCTCTGAGAGAGTGCATAGAAAAAGAAAAAGGCTAAAGACTACCTTGATTTTTTCATTTATTCATTCATTCATCTATCCATCAAACATTTAATAACCACCTACTGTATATCAGTCTCCAATTTTGTACTAAGAAAGCCACAATGTAATGAAAATGACTTGTATGGCAGACAGGATGTAGCATTCAAATTAGGGAACCTGGATTTTTTTTTTTTTGTACTGGCCAGGTCAGGTGGTACTTCCAGTTTGATTCTTTGAAGTTGACTTCCTTGCTTCAAAAAGGGAAAGATAAATGCTTCACAATAATATTTCAAAAAAATGCTAAAATATGGCAAAAAGCAGCATTTAATTATTTGGTCCATATGGTTTTTGAAGTGACTTACTTTTTTTAAACATGCTTTTAAAAATATTTATATTTGCAAGCAGAGAGAGAAAGATAAAAGAGAGACAGACAGAATGGGTGTGCCAGGGCCTCCAGCAGATGCAAAAAAGCTCCAGAGGCATGTGCCACTTTGTGCATCTGGCTTTGTGTGGGTATTGGGGAATCGAACCCAGGTCTTTAGGCATTGCAGGCAAGCGCCTTTGTAGCTGAGCCATCTCTCCAGCCCACGACTCCCTTTTTAATGTCTTTAAATAAAAAATGGTATCACAAGGAATAAATAATCTCTCTGATCCTTAAACTAGGGAATAGGTCAGTGGTAGAATTCTTTCCTAGCATTTACCAGACCCAGGGTTTGATACCAGCATCGCAAAAACGAATCAACAATCTCCTTTTGATCCTTGATCTCTTAGATTTTAAAGTCTGCCTACTTTCTTTAGATTCAGAAGATATCTTGTGCTAATATGATAAGACACTGTAGGTTGTCCACTGATGGTAGCTGCTATTTTAGGTTTTGTGGTAGAACAGATATTCTTCCCATGGAAGCTGGAAGGAAGTTATATTAAAAAATGAGCAGGGAAAGTAAATGGAGGATTTATAGTGTAATTCCATAGACTGCTGCAGAATTAATATTGATCAAATGACAGGTTGTTGCAGTTACCTTCTCATTGCTGGGAAAAAGTACCTGACCCAAAGCAGCTGGTGGAAGGAAAGGTTTTTTTATTTTTATTTTTTGTTGTTGTTGTTTTGTTTTTGGCTTATAGTATACAGGGGAAGCTTCCTGATGACAGAGGAAAGCATGGCATGAGCAGAGGCTGAACATCACTTCTGCCACAGCAGATGAAAAAACAGCATCAAGAGAGTGAGCTGAGGGCTGGAGAGATGGCTCAGCAGTTAAGGCGCTTGCCTCCAGGGCCTAAGGCCCTGGGTTCAATTCCCCAGGACCCACATAAACCAGACCCACAAGTTGGTGGCCCTGGTGCTCTCTCTCTCCCTCCCTCCCTCCCTTTCTCTCTCTCTCTCTCTCTGCTTGAAAATAAATAAATAAAATATTTAAAAAAAGAGAGTGAGCTGAGCTCTGGAAAGGGGGAGCTGGCTATAACACCCCAAAGCCTACCCCCAACAACACACCTCCTCCAGAAAGGATCCACCTGTTAAATTGCCATTAGCTGGGGACCAAGCATTCAAAACACATGAGTGTATGGAGGACATCTGCTCCAAACCACCACAGAGATCTAGATGTCAGTTAGAGACTCCTGTAACTAAACTATGGGGAAGGCATCTTCTTGACTTCTTGATTCTCAAGTGCTAACCTCCTGCCACCCAACATTGCTGGGAGAAATAGTATTGTATAACTGACAAATGATATTGGTCAGAGCAAATGATTAGTCAAAATCTTGGTGGAGTGGAGGAGTTAGAAACAAGGAATTGTAAGGATCAAGAACATGTTGGGACAGAGAGATAAAATGGCATCCAAAATATGGTGTGAAGTATCTCTGCTAACCACTGGAGGATGATGGTACATGGTGTACCTCAGGAACTGACAGCTATTACCCCGGGCCTGTTAAAAATGCCAAAGACAGTGAGTCTGCCCAAAGCCCATTCAGAGAATTCTTCTGACTGTAGCTCCATGGCTCTCACTGTCTTTCACCTGAGGAAGCTATTTGAAGTTCAGATCTTCACACAAACAGGTATTTAAAGCATTAAGAAAAAAAATGAGTTAGTTTAATTACATTACTTCAACGGATTGGTTCTATTTAATGAGGCTAATCTCCTGAGACGCTTTAATCAAGATGCAAAATTATCCTGTTTGAAAAAAAAAATCTGACATTTCTACAGAGACTGAGGAGGCCGGTTCTCCTCTGAGAGCTGTGCTCTCTGATGTCACCCTGGCAACCTCTCCATCCCGCTCTGAGCCATGGCCTCTTTAGGATTCAGTGGACTCTTCTAGAACATCCTGTGCAGCCCTGGCTCCCACATGGGAAGACAAAGAAGCATTCCCCTCATGGTCTTTCTTAAAAACCCGACTAGCCACCTGGTTTTGATTTGCCAATAATAGTATGTAACAGACTCAAGAGGAGGTACCCTGCAAAAAAAATTTTTTTTTAAGTTATAAGGAGAAATATTCCAGCTGGTCTCTCTGGACCTCCCTCTCTGGGTGGGAAGGATGAAAGAACACTGTCGTGATTCAGAGCACTAGCTTCCAGGCCAGCCTAGGTTGACTCCTCACTCCCCTATTTCTTAACCATGGTACCTGAAGCACATTGCTTCACTACCTTGGACCTCAGATTCCTCATCTCTCTAATGAGAATAACTAATGATACTGATAGCGCCAGGCTTTATTTAGGAAGGAGGAAATGAGCTAATGCATAAAATGTATTTAGCATAGTAGTTGACCTCAAATCAGCACTAGCTGAACTGAAAAGTGCATCATGCTTCTTTGCTATGCAAGCCATGAGCTCGATTTAGCATTCTAAGCAGCTCCAAAGTTGTCTATGAACCAACAGTGAGGTTTTCTCAAGTGGTTATCATCACTCTAGATCTTCCTGATTGCTTTCTTAGGCCTTTAAAAGTCCAAGTCACATTTGACACCATAAGCAATCAAGCATAGATTAAAATGTATGCATTCAACATTAATAGAACTCTGCCGGAATGCACGCAGATTAAGAAACAACATGTTCGTCACTCAAAATGGGAGTCATGCTCCCAAGGTGTTTACGTCCTCTCCCTGAGGTGGAGTATTTGTTGGAGTAACAGCTAACTAGTCTACTGGGGCATACCTATGTAAATGAAACCTCTGGCTGTCTGAAACACCTTGAGGGGGAAGAAATAATTGACACCATGTTATTAATGTCTGGCATTTATATCACACACAGGGCCCTATCTATGCACATTTTGGAACTGTATGAAGCAGAATTTTTTTTTATATTACTAAAGTTGTTTTCTCAGACATCCCTATGTTGCTTCTGGAAAATCTATGCCAAGAGAGATATTAACAACAATAACAAACTGTTTAATGAGAGAGAAGAGTTGAAATCATGTCAGAAGTATGTGACAGGGGCTTGTTAGAAAGATAATTTTGTTGTCTAGAAAAATATTTGATAGATAGCCTTAGCATCTAAGATAGGACCCTCTGAGCATAGCTTCAAAGAAGAGAACTCTATGCAAGTAAGAAGCAGGGTGTGAATATTGTTGGTGAAAGAAGTAGGGAGAATAATGAAGAGAAAGAGCAAGGGAACCTGGGTATAGTGGCTCATGCCTGTAATCCCAGCATGTAGGATAATGTTAGACTATGTCATGATGCTCATGGGGAAAGCTGAGAAGATACAAGAAAAAAAACAACGAAAAGAAATCATGTGTAAGACAGAGTCCTTCAGAATTAGAAACACAGAGCCAAAAATCACTTTAAAACATAAATCCCCAGGAATTCACAGAAACCTTAGGTTGGGTTTTGGATTTCCCACAGTATGTGGGATCAGAGGCTCTTGCCAGTTTTTTTTTAAATCTCCAAGGACAGAATGTTCTCAGTTGACCTCTGGATCCCATAGGAAAAATGGAAACCCTGCACATATCTGGTCTGTAAAGGAAAGTACCAAGTAGTTCTATGAGTTTCAGTACAATGTCCAGAGAAAGACTCAGAAAGAATTCAATAAAATTAAAATGCTTATCCTATGCACCTCCAGAGGACAAGAACAGAGCTAATGTGTTCAACTTACATATTTTTTGGATGAATATGAAGAATATTCTAAGATAGAAATTCTATAACAATAGGGTAGGTTGGTTGCCTTATGTAAATGATGCCTTACATGCCCCCTCTTTGGAGGCTTCCTGAGAAAGCATTGCTTCACTCAAGTTGTGTTACATGATTCTAAGGTCCTGTTCCATTCTGAGATTTAGGTTATGCATTCTGGTAAATACTTATTGGATACCAACACTTCCCCCGGCACTGCCTTAGGCACTGAGATGCCTCAGTGATCAAGATGTTCAACCCAAGGAAGACATAGTCCAGTGGATTCTCTAATTCTGTGTCTCTGTGTTGGCAACCAACAATGCTGATTGCCTATTACATGCCAGGCATATTATATAATTAACGTATCCAATTATCCCATTAAAACTAATTGCTATTTACCATATTAGAAGAGGAAAAGAGAAAGTTAGGAAGAGCTTACCAAGTACATGAATGTGGATAAGGAAATGCTCTGTATCATTTCTTCATGGGTACAACAATAACATCCAAAGCCTAGATGTGGAATCCTGATCACAGAAAGATAAAATATGTGATGTGACTGGAAACATAGTAATAGTCACGCCTTCATCACCATCATTGCTGCTGCACAGCTTCTGGTGTGGGACGTGGAAGTGCAATGGGGGTCTTCTGCTTTCAGATGGGGGCAGAAGAAGCTGTGAGGTGAGCCTGATGTCTGTTATTCCCTCTAATAGGAAATCAAGAGATACTGGCGCCACAGGATATGGGAAGAGAGGTATCTAAATCTTGAACTTGATATATTTCATTTCAAGTGTCACCAAACATGACATTCACTCCTGTCAACAGAGGTCTCTCAGCAGAAGGACAGGCAGAGGAGGAAATTAAAGTGCCCCATAGCCTCGATGACCTTTTGTTCATCCTATTTGGGGGAGCTAAGGCAATGAGTTGTCTCTGCTGTCAGCCATATAATCTGTGAGAGTAAAGTTGATGGAAAGGATGGTAGAAAAGAAAAGGATGTTTGTTTTCTAGCAAGACATAGAACAGAAAGTACCGTAGATATTATCTACTAAACCAAATAAAATACAGACAAGATTTAAAATAAGAGATGTGCATATCCCTTCCATAGTGAATGGCTAATTGGTTGAAACTCCTAAGAACTTCATCCCTTAGTGTTTCATTTTTTTCCCACAACTTTCTTATTGTTTTGGATACAGGGTTAGTCTAACTGGGAGAATGTTTATTTTCACGTATGTACCTTGACGTTCTCAAGGAGATGCTAAATAAATGCATAGATTCTGTCCTACCAGGAAGACTTGACTACCACTGCCCAACAACACACAGATCAGATTGGATATATTAATTATACAATGGCTTACACCAGGAATCCCAGCAATGAGGAGGCTGAGGGGAAGGATTGCCACGTTTGACTAGGGAATTCCAGGACAGCCTGAGCTATATTGTGACTCTCTCTCTCTTACACACACACACACACACACACACACACACACACACACACACACACAGCAGTTAAAAAAGCCCCAAACTCACAAGATCAATGTTTTTTGGGATCCTATTTTACCATGAAAAAAATCAAGATTTGAGTAGTATATTTTTTAATTCTAGGAGGATTATTCAATATATCTTCCTCTAAAAACATCAAAAGGTAACCAAGTTAAAGTGAAATTACTAGCAAATATCTAGAAAAACAGAATCAAGTAAAATGAACCTTATCTGGTTCTCTTTCTAGCCAGAGGCCATTTCCTAAGGAGCAGGAGTTGCTGAGATGTTAAGCAGTATTTCTTGTACTATCCAGATTTGGGGAGATAAAACTTGAGGTTTAGGGCTTTCCAAAGTCGGGGTCCTAATATAATGCTTCATTAGCTTCACTAAGCAATAGAAGTTGGCAAAGCAAGATCCTAGTCAAAGGTGTATGTGTGTGTGTGTGTGTGTGTGTGTGTTATATGCATACACCTCGTGCCTATGCCTATGCATGTACAGGCCACAGGAGAACATCAGTGCCCTCCTCTATTGCTCTCTCACCCTATTTCCTTTAGACCGGGTCTCTCACTGAACCTGGAGCTCACCGTTTCCTGGGAGTCCAGCTCTGTCCCTCTCAGTGCTGAGGTTGTAGCCATGCACATCCATGTCTTGCTTTTCACATCGGTGCTGAGGCTACAGCTTAGATTCTCATGCTTGCATAATAAGAGCTCGTGCCTGCTGAGCCATCTCCCAGACCCTAGTCCTAATTTGTATGTGGTGAGATAACATAAGAAACGCAGTTTGCTTTAATGCATCCCACTCGCCTAGAAAATTTTGAGACCTAAAACTGGATTCAGAGGATCCTACATTTCTAGTACCCCAGAAACCAGGAAAAAGCACATTGAGAACCCTCTTGAGAGAAACAGAACAGAACAATAACCACGAATTTCTTTTATTAATTCCAAAATGTAACAGCCGACATAAAATGATAGCCAGAGAAAGAGGAGATCAGACAACGTAAAAGAAAACTCGCAACAACAAATGACAGATCACAAAGTACTCATTGCAATTTTCAGGCACAGATGGCAGAAACAATTAGCTTACCATTTCCACAGATATAAAAGTTGAACTAAACACTTTAGCAATGAAGAAAAAAATACTGGATTTGCAGATTTTGGAAAATAGTTAATAGAATCTTTCAAAAGGACCACTGGTTGGATTCAGGAACCTATTAAATATAACTTATGAAGCTAGCATGGTACAATCCACAGAAAAACAGGTAGTCGAGGACTTAAAATATCCATTACTGAAGGCCCAGAAGTATTTCAAAGGAGAGAAAATAAAAGATCATTGGGAGGAGAGCTGGTCTCCTGTACCGGTCGCATCACATCTGGAAGTCACGCTGCTCCAGCGTCCTCCTCACCACCCTCTGGCCTTACATCCTTTGGGTTCTCTCTCTGCCGTGCTCCTAGAGCTGAGGAGAGTGAGCTAGAGATGCTTCTTCTAGCACTGCACTCTTAACAGGCTCTGATTCTCAGCACTTTGAGGGGTTTTGAGGCTCCCCAGCCATCTGTAAGAAGAATCTTCTCTGGCCAACAGTGAGAAGAGTGTTGACATCCTTTCCCTCACCCCTTCTGCCATGTTCCCTGGTGGCTATGGTAGAGCTGTGTCATCCAGAGTGCAGCTTTCAGTTGTCACTTCTTCTGAGCACTTTGGGAAGCTTTGGGTCTCTCCATTAGTTGCTTCCATCTTTTAAAAGAGCAAATGTATTCTTATTTATTTTAAAAATAGCCAATGTGCAGCTAACCTTGAGAAGAATAGCAAGAGTGGTGGATGGTTTCCTAGTGGTGATGGGAGATTGCTTTAGGTAAATAATCGCCATGAAAGAAATCCATATCCAGCACTAATATTATTCGAGAAGAAAGGTGAGAGAGAATTCTGGGAAGATGGCTGGGGTGGTGGCAGTGAGTATTTTTAGCCTCTGTAAAACCACCTTATGAGGGCTGGAGAGATGGCTCAGCGGTTAAGGCACTTGCCTCCAGTGCTTAAGTTCTGGGTTCAATTCCCCAGTACCCACATAAGCCAGACCCACAAGGTGGTGGCCCTGGTGTGCTCTCTCTCTCTCTCTCTCTCTCTCTCTCTCTCTCTCTCTGCTTGAAAATGAATAAATAAAATATTTTTTTAAAAAACCACCTTATGAAAGATACACAGAACAATCCCCCTTCACTGAAATCTACTGGATGTGCACGCTGTCAGCATGCATGTGAGAAAAACAAGAGTATTTGATTGTCCTGAAAAGACAATCCCCAAACTCCAAATAGTTATCTCTAAAAAGTACGAGAGTCTACAGTGAGATGGAAGAGCTTCAGCTGAGAGGAAGTCCTTATGTCCCAACCAGCAGTTGAAGGCAAGGGATCTGTGGTAAGGTTTGACTGCCTGGATGAACCTGGGCCTTACAAACTCTCAAAGTTAACCAGCTCATGAAACCTCAGACTGCCGCAGAGAAACTTTTTAAAAAATGAATTCCAATTGAGTAGAGAATGGTCACTAGAGGTAAGAAAAAGGGAAGAGCCAAGGCTTCTCAGAGAATTCGAGGCTGTATAAAACTGAAGATATCATTATCCACATAAAGTCGTGTCCTTTAAACAATGAAACAAAAGGCATCCAGAGAACAAAGCTACACAAGAAAGAATTTGCTGTCAGAACATCTCCTTGAGAGGAAAGACCACGGGGTATTCTTCCAAATGAGGTGCAGAAAGAAAAGAACAACAAAAAATAATAATAAATTGGTGAGACGGTCTAAATGCAATGTTAATAAAATAAAACTAGTAAGGGCGATATGTAGAAATCAATTGCATTTCTAAATTCAAGCCACAGTTTAACAAGTAATTTTGCAAATATATATTATTCCTGATAGAATCTAAATATCAAGCTTATAAGAATAGATTATACATAATTTGTGCACACCCCCAGAAAATTATAAAAATATGAGAGAATTTTTAAAGTTGTAAATAGAAGGAAATATATATCTTGCATATGGATTAAAAGTCTCATTATTGCAAAGACTGAGTTTTATCCTTAATATATACTTCCTGAATTCTTTCTGAAGAAGCTGCGGATATTATTAAAAAATAGAAATTCAAAAAAAAAAAAAAACCAACATACAAGCCAGGCATGGTGGTGCACGCCTTTAATCCCAGCACTCGGGAGGCAGAGGTAGGAGGGTTGCCATGAGTTCGAGGCCAGCCTGAGACTACAGAGTGAATTCCAGGTTAGCCTGGGCTAGAGTAAGACCCTACCTAGAAAAACAAAACAAAAAAAATACAATGGGGAAACATGATAGGAAGACTTCCTGTGTTGGGCATCAAGATTTAGTAAAAATTTACAGTAGGGCTGGGGAGATGGCTTAGCAGATACAGGTGCTTGCTTGCAAAGCCTGATGGCCTGGGGTTCAATTCCCTAGTATCCATGTAAATCCAGATGCACAAAGTGGCACATGCATCTGGAGTTTGTTTTCAATGGCTAGAGGCCCTGACGTGCCCATGTTCTTGTTCTTCCCCTCCCCTCCCCTCCCCTTCTCTCCTCTCTTCTCTTCTCCTCTTCTCTCTTCTCTCTCTTTCTCTCTCACACAAGTAAATAAATATTTTTTTAAAAGTTACAATAGATCAAGGCCTCATGACAGAAGCACAACTACACAATGTAAAGACATTCGACTTACATGAATAGTGTCATTAAAGAGTAGTGAGGAAATGATAGCCTTTTCCAAAATAGTGCTGGGATAATTATGTGTGCATCTGGGAAAATTATTTTGCTTCCAACTTTAATACCACAAACAATTCTAGGTAGATGATGTATCTAAGTATGCAAAGCAAGCAATAACACTTAAGAGCTATAATAGAGAAGATTATGACTTTGGTTTAAAGCAAAAGTTCTTAAACATGACCTAAAAAGAAGTAGGGTGATAAATTTGGCTGAATTAAAATATAACATTAAGGGTTGAAGAGATGGCTCAGAAGTTAAGGCACTTGCCTGCAAAGGCTAACGACCCAGGTTCATTTCCCTAGTACCCATGTAAATCCAGATTCACAAAGTGGTACATGCATCTGGAGTTTGTTTGGAGTGGCTAGAAGCCCTGGAATGTGCATATTCTCTCTCTCTCTCTCTCTCTCTCTCTCTCTCTCTCTCCCTAGAAATAAATAAATAAAAATTAAAAAAATATAACATTAAGCAAATGGAAATGAATGGTACAGAATGTGTGAATATATATTACCAAAACATATAACCCACAAAGGACTCATATCCAGGGGGTATTCTTTTGAATCAATAAAAACAAGGCATGCAATATATCAGAATAATATATAGAACTATATGATAAGGAAAGGTAAAAGTAAAAAAGAAAAATGAACTAAAGACTTTTAACAGGTTCACTGCAAAAGGAAAAATCCAAATACTTTGTAAACATATGGAAAGGAGCTTAATCAATCAGTGATCCAGAGAAGTCAAAATGAAGCCAAAATGAAATGCCATGACCCACCAACCCACATGGCTGGGCATTAGAGATGGACAATATGAAGCATCAGGAGGAGAGAGAGCAATGGTAATTCTTGTGTGTGCACACATGTGTGTAGTATCTGTGGTGTGGTATGGGTATGTGCTCTATATGCACATGCATGTGGGGAGGTCAGAGCAGAACACTGGGCATCCATACCTCATCCCCCTGTATCCTTGAGATGGAGTCTTTCATTGGTTCTAGAGCTTGCTGATTTTCTGATCCTCAGTGAGTGTCCAGTCTCTGTTCCCCACGAGACTAGGGTTACAGACATGTGTGGCCAGCCCATGTGTTAACATGGGTGCAGAGAATTGAACTCAAGTTGTCTCAGACTCCCTTGGCCCTCATGTTTGTGCTCCTTCCTCTGAACTATCTCTCTTCAACCCCAGCAATGGTAATTTTTACACACTGCTAGTGAAATTAGAATCATTACACTTGGCAAACACTTTTGCATTGCCTACTGAATTTGCATATAATGCATGCTTGTGACTCAATAAAGTCATTCACAGGAAGAAAGTTGTGCTGGAGTGAGGGGAGTGCATTGCACTATTACTTATCATGGCCACAAATTGGGAATAACCCAAATATCCATCATCTGTGGAATGGCTATTTTTATACAGTAGAATATACATACAATGAAATACTATACAAAGCTTCAAATGAATGAATTACAGCTACAGGTATTAAAGTGCCTCAATCACACAAATGTTTTGAGAAAATGAAGCCATTCACAACAAAATATATAAAACAAAACCACACTCAAAAGGCAGGGATAAGGGCTGGAGAGATGGCTCAGTGGTTATGGCACTTGCCTCCAGTGCCTAAGGCCCTGGGTTCAATTCCCCAGGACCCACATAAGCCAGGCCCATAAGGTGGTAGCCCTAGTGTGCCCTCTCTCTCTCTTTCTCTCTCTGCTTGAAAATGAATAAATAAAACATTTTTTAAAAAGCATGGATATTTAGATGATCAAAGGAAAGAAAAACTAAGAAGATATCACCATCTAATTCTAGAATTTTGCCTGCATATAGGTAGAGGAATGAAGCGTCTGGAAAGTGGTGGGGAATAAGAGGGTTTCTGGAGCTGAAAATGTGGCTCAGTGGGTAAGAACAGCCTTGCTTGTAAATACAGCTCTGGATGGAGGCAGAGACAAGGGAATCCCTGGAACTTGCTGGTCACCCAACTGAAAAACATCAACTCCAGCCAGGTTCAGTGAGAGACTCTGTCTCAAAGAAATAAAGCAGAAGCGTGACAGAGGAGGATGCCTGATGTTCTCCGCTGGCCTCTACACTCATTCGTCTGCACACACACACACACACACACACACACACACACACACACACACACTCCTGCTTCTGAGGTCCTGGTAAAATTCAATGTTATGATGCCCTTAGCAGCAGTGATGTACTCATTTCATGAGGATTTACTAAGCTATATATTTATGGTTTATACATTTTCTTTGTGACTCATTTTATATTATATAGCCTGAAAGGAAGTTTTTTAATGAGAATAGAAAGTCAAAACTCAGAGGTTTTGTGTTTTCTAAGTGGTAAGCTCATCATGAAAGCGACCCTAGACCCCCTACCCCCAAAGCCCATGCTTTCAAATCCTATTCACAAGTTAGGCATCATCTAGCAGAGGGCAATAGTTATATCTATAAGATGTGAGCTGAAATCAGCAATGAAATGAAAGATATGGGATTAACATCAAACCAAGGAGTAGATCATGTCCAGCCTGATTGTTAGAACAAGATTTATGGAAGTGAAATGATCTGTATTGAAGCCAAAAGATCATGACATTTAGAATTCTCAAATCCTGTACACTGATATGCACTTGGTCACCCTTATCTCGAATATGGTGGTAGCCTTGTATCTGGTAGCCTGGACACACAGGCCCCTACATCCTCTGTGAAATAGAGGTAGATCTCTGTTTTGGAACTAGATGCCCCGTAAAACAACCATTTCAGATCTCCTGCCCAAGTAACTCTCTTCACAAACAGGAAATTGTGGCTGCCAGGAGTAAACTCTGAAGGATTTGCAGCCACGAAATTGTTCTCATTATACAACAGCTTAATGAGTTTAATGAATGAGCCCATACGGATTAAATTTCTCATACAAATTTACAGATGGGCTCTCAAAGAGCAAGAGAGAAAACATATGAGAAGAACCATCTCTAGGGAATTGATCAAACCTCGTGGGATTAGAAAGAGAGGAGACGGAGAGCTTAATTCAATCTAAAAATGGATCTAGATGTCCTTAGCCCAGATCTCCTTCCCTTCCCCACTCTCGGCTCTCCCCCATCCTACCTAATGTCTCTTCATATGCAGCCAGAAGCGTCTGCATCTCCCATCTGGCACCCAGAGAAGTGACTCAGAGCAATAAATACCAAGAAGAAAAGAGCCCTTCATAAATAAAAAGGAAGGAGCCTGACTGGCATCAGGCACCCAACTTTCCTTCCAATCCAGCAAATAAATAAAGCTAACCACTTGAAAGGGATGTGCCCCTCTCCACACACCGGGTGTCTTCCTTCATGGCATCTGACAATACAACAAAGCAGAGAAACTCACTGGTTCTTTACACTCTGGGCAAGCAGAGACATGGCGTCATTTGCAGAGATTTCCTCAAGTATCCTAAACTGGGCACAACTGGCTCAACTTCTAGGAAAAGTAACACTGGCCACAGCTCATATGGCAAAGCTGGATGGAAGGTTCCATCTCCATTGTCCTCAAGGGAACTTCTGAGTCTGTTGGTCTTGCAGTAAGTCCCCTTTTAAATGGTAAAGCTTTTAAGAAGGTTTTCTGCGAGGTGTTCTAGTGCTGAGACAGACCCAGTGCCTATTCTCAGCCTAGTCTCCAAGAATCAACAACCACAGTAAGAGGAGAATGCCATTTAGAGAGGTGAGCACCGAAACAGAGAAGAACTGGGAGGCACGAGGGGTATGGAGACCTTCTGCCTGGAAGAGCAGGAGTACCTGGTATACCTTAACAGATGAAATTAGAACTGGATGCTTACCTACCAAATACCCAAGGGAAAAGACAATGCAGATAAGACACCTGGATATGTAAACGCATGGGTCCTGAAAGTGATATTCATCCTAATTTGAATCCCGGTTCCAATGGGTAATGCTTGTGTTAATATAAACAGTTCATTTTTCAAGGATTATTGTGAGTTAGGTGCTGTTCCAATACTTCATATTTGGCTTCATTTCAATCCCAGAAACACCTTACAACATAGCAATTATTTGTACGTTCCCCATAAAAATGTATGTTTGGAGATTTCATGCTACCTCTATTGATGAACCGAATAGTGAGACATTGAAGTGCACACTTGCCCACTAGATTACACAAGCTCTGAGTGTGGAAGCATCCTAAAAGAATGGAGCTAACACTCACTAATAAAAATTTCAAAATGTGGAATTTTTCCACGGCTCAGAGGACAGCAGAAAGATTAGAAGAGAGAATGTGTAGGTCGTTCTCTAAGCAGGCATCTGTAATAGTGAAGAAATGCTTGCTTGTAGGAAAGGACCGAAAGCATGAAATCTTTTCATGCTGGGCATGGAAAGATTGAACAGAGACAGGTTTATATGATCCTAGAAAAGGAGACCCCCCAGGGGTCAGTTCAACAGCAACTGAAATGTCACAGTACAAAGCAGGCAGGCACCTTCTTGGATTCATTAGCTTCTGAAAATAGAAATACTGTAAAAATGGTTTAAGTAAACTCCTGAAAAAAAATCAGTATGTTTGTGTACACAGTCGACAACAAGAACATTTAATTCTAACTTGGCACCAGGTAGCCTGGTTCCTACCAGCTTGTCCTAGAGCCATGGTGAGATGAGAGACTGGGGGGAGGCAGGCTTCAGAGAATTCCAAAGAATAAAGCTATGTCTTCAATTTAGGATATTTAAATGCACTCACTTGTTAACACTTAATAACCACCACAGCAAAAATAACACTGGCAGTTGCTTATTGGGAACTGACAATATTCTGAGCCTAGCTCTTCACCTCATCATTCATGATCCTCGCCGAAATTCTATGGGGTTTCTGGACAAGGTCATACTGCCAATGTAAATGAAATAAAGGGAAGTAAAACCTCTAAGTCTACCTTAAGGGGAAAATATGAGAATAGAAAGTAAGACCTGGAGATAATCAATTGCCTTAGTCTACATGGATTTCATGAAGCTGAGCCGGGACAGGGCAGAGACCTTCCACAGATGCTAACCACATCTGTCACTTTGTGGGTGTCAGAACAGAGTGTTTATTCAGCATGGAGTCCATAGAGGGATTTGACTGGAATTCCTCAAAGAATTCTACCACAGCCCCAAAGCATATTGGAACAATGGAGACTCTCCAGAGTACTTCACATGCCCAAGATCTTAGAAGAGTATGGAACTGATCTGAGCAGATAAAGTCCATGCTTGACACTGCAGCAGAGATGCTCACACTGTTGTCGTTATGAAGGAAGCAGCTGGAGTCACTCATGGCATGTTTGTTTGTGACCAGGGCTGACAAAAAGAGAAGCTCTGTTTCTGGATTGCAAACAAAGGGATATTGAATCATCCCCTGCAAGTGTTTCTGAGGGAAGGAGGGCATGGGCTGTCTGGCCGGTTGCTGGGTCATCTCCAGAAGTGAAGTGAGAGAAAGGCTTGTGTTTTTCCAAGGCCATTCAGATTCCATGGACCTTACAAAAGGATGAGTGCAAGACTATTATTCTCCATGGTGACTGCCTTATGATGCCCCCAGCAAAAGCTGTAGAAAAGGAAATGACCCATGAGGTCCCTTGAAAGGACCTCCTGCGGCCCAATGCTTGAGTGCCTCCTCTGCACACTCATGTCTGTGCAGATTAGGTCAGATCATTAGTCAAACTGCCTGGGCCAAATCTCAGCTCTGCCATTTGTTGATGGCGTTTCCTTGGATAAGTTGGTCGATCACTCTGTACCTCATGCTCCTCATCTGTAAAATGGGGATGCTCAAGGTGTATCTCTTGTAGGGCTGATGGATTAAATGATAAAATACATGCAAAGTGCTTATGTCTCTTATAATCATAAGCTCCTGATGTTGGTGACTTCTTGTCACTCTCATTTTCAGTCTTTCTTATTCGTTTGTGACCATCTTCAGGACAGTGTCTATGTGTTCTATTTCTGTATCACCACTGTTGCAGTCAGCTTTCTAGTTGCTGCACAGAAAGAACCCAAACAAAAGCGCCTTGTGGAGGAATGGGTTTATTTGGCTTATGGACTCAAGGGGAGACTCCATTCTGGCAGGGAAAACGATGGCATGAGCAGAGGGCTGGACATCACCTCTGCCCCAGCACTGCAAACAGCGGCAGGAAGGTGTGTCAAACTCTGGCAAGGGGAAACTGGCTTATAACCCCATAAGCCCGCCCCCAACAACACAGCTTCATTGAGGTTGTAAAACCCAAACTGCCATCAGCTGAGGATCAATCTATCAGAACACATTCAATTGTTTGTGGGGGACACCTGTATCAAACCATGACAACCACCTAGTATAGACTTTATCATATGACAGATAATCAAAGTCTGTTGAATGAAAGAGACCTTCATGTAATCTGTTGTATGCATGCATGCATGTATTCAACCATCATTCATTGTGACTGAAAATGATGCTAAATTTATTCAAGGACTGCCCAAGGGTTGGATCTAACATGTGTGACCTGAAAAATGGTAAAATGACAGCAACTTGGACACAATACTTTTTCTTCCTCTCTCCCTTCATATATGGATTGAAGTGGTGGTGAAGCTATTTACTTATTTATTGATAATGTTTTTATTTTTTTTCAGAGGTAGGGTCTCACTTTAAACCAAGCTGACCTGGAATTCACTATGTATTCTCAGGCTGACCTCGAACTCACAGAGATCCTCCTACCTTTTTTATTTTAAAACATCAGAAAAGCTATGTTATTGATAATTTATAATCAACCCAAGTGAGGATTTTGATTCTAGAAGATAGCTTCAATGTAGTTTGAAAAGCTATATTGTTCTTAGCACTTTGTATTGTTAAACACAACAGAAATGTCTCCCTTTCCCAAGTTATTTAGAACATTGTTCCCTGCCTTCTCATATCCTCGTCCACCACTTACCCAGAACTAAGGACTTTGATTCCTGACACGGAAAAGCAGAGCAGGACTTTAGGAATAGGGCCCTTTAGGTTGACTCATTGGAAACTGTCTACAAAGCATGTGTGTCTTTGTCTGTTCCTCTTAGAGTCCCATGGAAGGGAAACTTGCCTCAGAAAGGCTTCTCCATCTTACAAACTGGTGACACATTTGTCTAATTTCAGTAGATAGAGGGAAGCTTATTTATTCTAAACAAGAAATAAAGTTGAAACCTGGATGTGTCATGGTTTTCTGTCCTAAACACAATAGGGGACCCTTTAGCCTGGCTTTTTCAATACACCAGCATTCCTGCTTGAGGAGGTAGCAATCCACCACTCTGTAATCTCCTAGCAATGGTTGGGGAAAAATGAAGGAATGCTGGAGCTTCTTAATTGTAAGAAAATCACAATTTCAAGTTAAACCTTTTATAAATAAGCAGCAAGACAATGCATCAAAATCGGTTCTCTATCATTGGCTTTTCCCCAACAGACCCCAGGGGCACACTCAAAGTTACATATCTGAGGAGGGTTTATTTATGAAGAAACTATAGTCACGGGCCACTTAAAGGCCGGATATATTCAGAGAAATATGTCATTAGGCAACTTCCTCATTGTGCAAACATTCTGGAGTGTACTTACACAAACCTCGATAGTATAGACTGACCAGTGTGACTTCTTAATGCAGTCATGTGACACGATCAATGAAATGAATGAGGCTGCTGCCAGCTAACACTTCGTACTGTTTCACCCTACGTTTTTATTTTTATAAGTATAGTATAAAATAATGATTAAAAGAAAGTATACAAACAAGGAACCTGTGATTTATTATCATTATCAAGTATTATGTACTTTACATAATTGTACACAACATAATTTTCTATAGCTGACAGCAACAGTTTTGTTTAAATCAGACTCACCACAAACAGGGGAAGAATGCATGGGGCTATAATGCCACCAGCCCATGGGAATTTTCAAGCTCCATTCTAATTTAAAGGGACCACAGTTATAGATTTAGTCCATTCTTGACTGAAACATTTCTTAGTTACGGAGCTCTTGGGTGACCACAGAACAGTGTTGCTATGCCATCTACTTGTCACATGCCAGTCGCCTTCTCTTCCTCTATTTGTGACAAATCTGGTCAGTAAAACTAGATTTACTAGTTTGCATTTTGTCCCTCCATTAGAGATGTCTATATCTGTAAAGCATATATAATTCATTCAACAGACTGACTGTCATGTGATAAAGTCTATACTAGGTGGTGATACAGAAATAGAACAGAGACTCTGTCCTGGTCACAAACTAATAGGAATGACTGAAGATGAGAGTAACAAGAGGTAAGCAATATCAGGAGCTTATGATCATAAGAGACTAAGCACTTTGCATGTATTTTATCATTTAATCCATCAGCCTACAAGAGATACACCTTGAGCCTCCCCATTTTAGAGATGAGGAACATGAGGTACAGAGTGATCCATCAATTTATACAAGGTAATGCCATCAACAAATGGCAGAGCTGAGGTTTGGCCCAGGCAGTTTGACTAATGATCTGAGCTATTCCACACAGACATGAGTGTGCAGAGGAGGCATTCCCCCACTTAAGCATTGGCTGCAGGAGGTCCTTTCAAGGGATCTCATGGGTCATAGATTATATACGATCACATATATTATAATATGTAATAATGTTCATTGATCCCATCATCTGTAAAATGTTTGGCTGTCTGTGGGATTTAAAAGTGAAGGAAGATCAAACCAGGGCCTGTTACCTGGCCACTGTCTCCATGTGGTCCAAGCAATGTTTTACCCCTTGAGTTAGCAGTGGAGGTGGGGTACAAAATTTCCTTCATGTGTATTTTGGCAAAATTAGGGAGAAAAGTGTGATATTTCCAGATTAGGAGATCCCAAACAAGCACATTCCATCAGAGAATGACTTTACTTGGAAATTATCATTGGCAAAATTGAAGACTGGCCCTGGGCTCCGCAAGGACAAGGGACAACAGCATGTCCATACATCATACATCTACACTGTCCATGGACACAGCTGGCAGAGTCCTGGAAGAGAGCTATGCTCACGTGACTGTACTCACAGAAACACATGAGACTGAAGAAAGAGACATAGAGAAACTATGATCCCAGCCATCCCATGATACAGCGCAGAGATTCTCTCAGAGAATCTTTATAACTTGAAAAGATCTTGTCAAGGAATCTCACACATGCACCCCTCCATCTGAACTGAAAATGATCTCTGAAAAGGGCATCACAATTTCACTATGAACTCCCTCAGTGTCCTGAGAGGAAGTTTTGGTTGTCCATCTTTAAGGGGATCTCATGTCTTTTTCTCACCATTCCCAGGGCGTATGGGTGAACTTCTTTATCCATCCACTCCTGGCTGAGCCCTATCTCTTCAATCACAGGCCAGTCATCATTTCCCCACACGCTTCTAGTCAATAATTAATCCTATCTTCTCGAGAGTTCTGAGAAGCTTTGATAAGCTTAAGTGAACATATCCAGAATCCATCCTCTTGGAAGCCAGGATTAAGTCTTGCCTAGCCTCCTGTGCATAATGAGAACTTATTCCCACTCAAATGTACAGATATGAGCTACCTTTTTCTCTGGAAAAAAATTCTAGGCATCTATTATTTAGACTACATTTACTCTGCTATCCTATCTTTGACCTGGTGACTGCTACTAAGCAGGGTCTTTCAACTCATGTCAGGTAGAGAGGTTCAGACCACTGAAATGAAGTCTGGTAGTATTTTTGGTTTATGCAAAAAAAGTATAGACCACTGTGCATTTGGGCATCAGTGTCATAATTGGAAAATTACACAGTGCATTTGATGTACGAGTAGAACCCTGAAAAGATGGACATGCTGGAAGCCGAGATTATCTTTCCACACGGCTTGACAGCCACTTTGTTTTTCCCTTTTGTGTGTGTGTGAGAGAGAGAGGAAGTCTTGTGCTCATGCTCAGGGTGATCTGAAACTCATGGATGCAAGCGGTCAGTCCATCTCAGCCCTCTCAGTAGCTGTATGCTGTGCTCTCATGTGTAACTGACAGCCACATTTTAAAGATCTATAATTTATGAATCATTGTGGTCAGTTTATCTCCAAATTCCCACCGTATTCTGCCCCTCGATGGGTAGTTATTGTTACAGAAAACAATAGCAATCAAAAACTCAAACTCCATAGAACTAACAGTGGTCTCCACCAGAGGTCTGAAGACTCTGTAGGCATAAAGGCTGAAAACAGGAGTTTGGTATGGTGGTTCATGCCTCATGTACTCAGGAGGCTGAGACTGAACAATCTCAGGTTCAAGGTTAACCTGGGCTCACAGTTAGTTTAAATCCATTATGGGCCATGTTTCAAACAAAACAAAACAAAAAAGGCAGGTATCTCTTATTAAAGTGATTTCACACTGTGGGATTTTACTGAGTAATAAAATAGCCAAAGTATTTGAGAAATAAAAGAAGGTTGTCATCACTTTACTTTTACCAAGTTAGTATGCTATTTCAAAAAGATAAAAATAAATAAATCCTATTTTCAACCAAAGCTATTTCATAATTTAAGGAATATTTCAACACCATTATGCAAGATGGTTATAATCTCACAATGAATTAAGAAATAACACTTGGCATTAACACACTGGTTTTTAAAGAAAGATGAGACTCATAAATATTGAAAAATTAGAGGACCGAATTTAATTTGTGGGCATATTTTTTCATAGATTTTAATTTATTTGTCAGATGGATGAAGGTAGGATTATACATTTACCAGAGGTATACAAATAAACATTCTAACATCCTATTGTCAGTTTATCTTCAGTGGTATGGATGGAATCTAGACAATCTACCACCGAGTTATAGCTCTAAGCCACAATCTTAAACTTGAAGATTTCATAGGTATGTGGACTTAAATGGAAGCAATATATCTAATAGTACTACTTCTTTCAATAAAGGCTACTGAAAGTTGAGTGATATCACCCCAAAAGACATGTTGAAGTCCCAACCCTAATGCATATGAATGCAACCCTTTGATATACACACCTATGACAAGTTATAATTAGGCATAGTAAGAGATTAGTAATAATAACAGTGTAGTTCACTGAAAGTTATGTGACCATACTCTCTCTCTTTCTCTCACACATTTCCCATTAAATATCTTCACCCTAGTTGACTACAAATACCCCAAACCTTGGGAAGTGAAGCCATTGGTAAGAGACACTGCTGTGCTTTGTCAGAGCATCACTGACAAACTAACACAGAGATGAATGTGGGTAAGTGAAAGGAGTCAAAGCAACCAGCAAGCCGAGCAGGTGGCCAGGGGTCTCAACACAGCGGGTTACAGGAGAGCATGCCCCATTCAGAGGTAGTTCATGTCGATAGTTTTCTCAGAATCCTGGCCTCCCACAAAAAATATACATTTACATTAAATGATTGCCACACATTTTGTTTGAGATCACCATTTCTTAAGCATTTTTCCAAGTGCTAAAAATAAATAAATTAATTAATAACAAGCAGTCAGGACAAAACAGCAAGAACCTTATTCATGTGTCAGTTCACCTTGTCACATGCAAGGAACCCTGAACAGAGACATCCCATTATCAGAAAGCTTCTCTGGAAACCCAAATGCAAATGGCCAAATCAGAGGGAGAAACTCCAGGGCCTTTGGCCTTCTGAGTAGAGAATTATCTTTCTCTCCCTTGCAGGATCTTCAGCTAAGTCCATTAACCCAGAATTCCACACCAGGTCCAGCTGTCCTCAGTCGATGGGGCAATGGTCTCTAGGGGAACAACTGTCTGGCTGCTCAGCAGCACTCTTAAACAAACCTGTCAGAGCAGCTCCTAACCAAACACAGAGTTCCCATCTGTGTTTGCCTTCCTTCACTCTGGTTTCAGGCCTAGGGAGGGTGGTATCTTTCCAAAGGCTCCTGAGCTATGGAATGCATTTAAATGCAGGGTTCAAACCCCCCATCCACCCCTCTCAAATTTGACAATTGTTTAAGCTTTATTGCTTGAATGGATGCAGATGTTCCCTCCTCTCTCAATGGGAGGGGCACTTTTTCAGAAGAAGGAGGAAAACTGGCTTTTTTCTTCTCTCTTTTTTTGACACATATTTTATCTTTATGTTTGAATCAAGAGCTGCCAAGAGATGCATCTGGTCCCCAAATTAAGAATCTCACACTCCTCTTCCCGACTCACAGTTTTCCAAGTGCCTTTCTTTGTGATCATGGCCCAAAACAAGCTGTCAGCAGAGCCTATTGGACTGATGACCAACCCATCATGGAGAGAAAAAGACTCATTTCTCATCGATACCATAAAGAATGGCACTGATGGCATTTTTAATGCCATCCTCTGCCTTTTACCTTTTTTTTGAAAAAAATAGAGCTCATTTTCTGATTAATATTTTCAGCAGCTACAGCAAATGCCAGTTTAATTAAATTTCCACACCATCCCCCTTTTATCCAATTAGTGGGTTCACTGGCTTCTCAGCAACCTTCAGCGTGTGCATTTCAGTGAATGCTCAGTTGTTCCTGGCTTCACCAAAAAAAAATCTGTTACATATTAAGTTATAATAAGATATAGGCAATTATAGTAGCAAAAGGACAAATAGATTTGCATGGTTCATTACAAGGGATTTCTGGAACATACGTAGTGTAAATAACTAGTTTCTAGGGGAGAGTATATTTTGAAGTAACATTTTAAAAGAGGAATGGGAAGAGACCATTATCAGTTACTATAAGAAAATTAAATAGAAGGTATTCCTATGAGCTGAGTAGCATCCTACTATTTAGAGGAGCAACATTTCAACATGTGATCCATAAATGGAAATGAAAGATAAAGGGATTCTCCATGGAAATGGGTGATGGCCTATCTTCTGTTTTTAGAGTCATACGAGTGTTATTCTATTGAAGAAGATTGAATAAGCAGAAGCCTGAACTCACAATAGAAGAGCATCTGATTGGTATGTGTCAAGCCGTGTGCATCTACTTTGTGCCTTGCACACATCTCATTTATATCTCTTGGTAGCCCTTGGACGTACTGGGTCCAGACACCAAGATAGCAATGTCACAGAGTCCACCATAATCACTGCTATTGAAATGAGAAGGAAATGGAGGCTTTAGAAGTTGAGAACAACACAAGGTCACTCAGTTAATAAGTGGCTGAGTCAGAAATAGGTTGTGGGATTTTTCACGACAGTGTTCTAGGCAAAGAGGATTGTGGTCAATGTTCACACACAGTCAAAGAGGAGACTTAGGCATCATTCAGTCACTTCAGATTAGGTTGAAGTTGGCAGATCTTGACGCTGCAGTAAGGGGTGGTTTTCCTCTACAAGCTGGGCAAGGGCTTCCAAGATGGGGATGGAAAGGTGCCAGGTGAAAGTGGAGTAGACGGAACAAAAGTGGTGAATTCATGATCTTTTCCAATGCAGACGGTGCAGCTGATTGACTGTAGTGACACAGCCCTGTCTCTAGGACTTCAAAAACAACCCCTAAGTGGGAAACAGAGTATCTTCTCCTTGTTATATTTAAGAAAACTCCTATAGCTTTCTAAGAGCCACACCTGAACAGAGCCCTCAGAAACCTTGCTCCTCTTGTCACTTAACTTGCCCCAAAGCCATGGGCATTGCTATCTTCATCTAAAAAACCTCCTGGAAAGGTGGTTCTGCATTCCATATGGAGAATGATTCTTTAACTAATACCACTCTGCAGAACCCATTTTATTATTCCCAGGATGCAAACAAGGCATTTTGCCTAATTCTCTAGGCCAAATTGGAAGTAGAGTTGAAAAAATGTATCCTACAAGTTTGTATGGACTGAAGTCGCTGAGCCCAGAATACAATCGAGCTCCCCAGGAGACCTGCAGCACCTTGTAAAATGACTGTCAAGTGATAGGCCAACATGATGACCTCTGCCCCTTTGAGAAATGAGGGCAGCAGGAGAAGGTGTTGAGCAAAGCCTGATCTGTGAGACTGGTGGAGAGTTGGGTTAGCAAATCCTGTGTACTTGCTTCAGAGAGAGTTGGGTGAGAGCCAGTTGGATGCAGATTCCAGCAGCCAACCGCAGGTTGCTAATTGTGAGAATGAGAACCGTATTTTCTGTCTGAATGGGGCTGGTGGTGTCAACACGGGGCACATGCACATCCTTTTTTCTTAGCTCTGAATTGCCTGAGTTGAAATGAGGAGCCCCAAGTTTGGAGTCCTGATAAATGAGATTTGTCTGTCTCTTATCTTTATAGACTTAGAGAAGTTTTAATCAATCCACCTTGTACAAGGTCACAGAGAATGAGTGTGTGAGCAGGGATGGGGTCCATGGCACTCCCTGTCGGCCTTTTCCTTAGCTAGGACATCAAAGCTTGCACAGAGCCTGTTGACCCTGATTTGCATTGTGAAAGTCACCTGTCTAGCTCTGCCCCTGAAGCAGAGATCAAAGCTGGGAGGGTAGCCAGGAGCAGAGAGGAAATCAAATATTGATGTAATGAGATGCATGATCATTCTCTGCCCACCCTGCCTGTAATGAAAGTGAGCCTGGAAAGTGACCAGTGACCAGATTCCTTCCAGGAGTTCACATTATGACTCCCACTTGTCCTGCCAGATGGGCCTAGCACAGCTTTGGTCAGGAAGGGACAAAACAAGAAGGAAAGACGGAGATGCACTCTACGATGACATGGTTTCCCAGGGTCTCCACCACCCTTGTCAGAAGGCTTTTGAGCTCCTTCAGTCCCAGCTCAAGAATTAAGACATGCAGAAGCTCAAAGTCTGAAATATGCAAGAATGTCTGTAGCCCTTAAGAAGAGATATAGAACAGTTCAACTCCTAGTATTTAAAAAGAAGAAAAGAGAGAGAGAGAGATGCGGGCAAGTGTGTGGAGGAAAAAGAACTCTTATACACCCTTAGCTAGAATGCAAATCAGCCCAGCCACTATGATGAACAGTCTAGGGGTTCCTAAAAAAATAAATAAAAATACAAACCTAAAACTAGACGTATTTCATGATCCAGCCTTCCCACTCTGGGCATAGAGCCAAAGGAAAGGAAATCAGCATACCAAAGAGATGCCTGAGTCCTATGTTTATTGCTGCATTAATCCCAATAGCAAAAACCTGGATACCCAATAGCAGATGAACAGATAAAGAAAATACAATACATATATAAGGAATATTATTCAGCCGTCAATGAGAATGAAATCTTCCCTTTTGTATTAAAATTGATGGAACTGGGGGAACATTAGAAATAAGTCAAAACAGAAATAAAAATACCATGTCCTCTCTTTGTGGAAGTGAAAAAAATTGACTTGTAGGCAGAGAAGCTATTACTAGAGATCGGGAAGGGTGTGACAGAGACAGGGAAAGGTGGTTGGATTTGGTCAGTATGTACTATCTACATGTATGGAAACATCACATTGGGCCCACATAATATTTACAATTAACGTGTTGATTGAAATTGTTAATTTAAAAATGTTAATTAAAAGCAAAGGTATGGTGAGATATTCTAGCACCCTGAATTCTCTTTGCTGGTACCCAAAGAAGCCACAAAGATGGAAAGTGGCTTTTCTCGCTTTGGGAGTGACTTCTGCTGACATGTTCTAGAGTCTGCCAAGCTCCAGCTGAGCTTTCATGAAGTCGAGTGATGGGAGGGGAGATGAGCAAAAGAAAGAGCAGCAAGCCCGGGTGTCAGAGCTGCATCTAAGACTCCAGGAACAGACATGTTTTCTGGCAGGGAAGGCAAAGGGGGCAAGAGACATATTGATTGTGATTTCTCATCTGAAACCCCTGCTGAGGATGATGTCTCTAACCCTGCTCCCAGGCGGCTCACCACAGGAGCAGATACAGTTTCTGTGTAAGAGGAGCCAAGGCCCTTTGGCCCTGGCTGCAGAGTGTGGGCGGCCCAGGGGAGATTGAAGGATTAAGTGGTGAACATGTTAAGTGAACTCCTTCTTCTCCTTCTAACTCTTGAAATTTTGCAGCTTGCTCATTCAAATACTCAAGAAGGACAGTTGACATATTTGTTCCCCAGTTTTCTAAAAATATGATAAAAGGCGTTTTCTTTAAAAAAAAAAAAATAAAGGCTGATTCTTTCTTTCCAGGACCATTTCCCTGGGTGCTATCTACAAACTGGTGAATCTGGGTTCCAACTTAATCTCCCCTTTGCCTCAGCTGCAGCGAGAACTTTCGTGCTCCCCAGGCCCCTCCCTTGCTTCCCACCTTCACCCAGTGCACACATTTCTCCTCTTCCCAGAGACGGCCTGCTGCCTTTCATGAAGCAAAGCTCATTGCCAGCAGAGGGGCACTTAGGAATTCTGGTTCTCTATCTGTCTCTGTGACATTCATGGAAACTCTGGACCTTGCTTGCATATTTACAAAACGAGCAGAGATGAAGAGAGCAGACCCGTGTGCAGCTAGCCTGGCATACATCTTGGGCTCCTGAGAAGTTGCTACTTGCCCACCACCTCCACTTTCTTTCCTTCTTGGCAAGCAAGAAGGCTGCAACTAATCCCAGCCATGGATCCTAGGAGAAGTGCTTTTCATGCAGCTAATCTCCACCAGCAGGAGAAGCACTTCTCACTTGAGGTCAAGGAAAATGCCTTGTATACTGAATATTTTATGGGCAAGATCTATGGCATCAAAGTGCCTAACTCTCTGCTGATGGACTCATAGGACAGTCAGGAGAAGGAAATTTGTCTGTCTCTTCTAGCTTCCATGTGGGTCCTGGTAGAGGAAGAGAAGTTCCAAGATCTCTGCTTTTCCTGTCTCTGAATCCTCCCTCTCCCATCTCCACCAATGCAGCAGCCCAGGGATGTTTAAGTACAGTTGTTCCTGGCATCTTTCACATAGCCTAGATGGGCTTTGTTTGCTGAGAACCAGCCCCATGGGTCTGAACCTCTGAATGTAAAAGCATGTATATCAGAGGGAAACATCTCTCAGGGGTGGGGATAGAGGCTTTAAGATCCACTGAAACTTGTCCATGATCCAGAGACCTGATGGGCTTATACTTGTGGGACTCTGGATAATGCAGTGGAATGTTCCAGTGGGTGGAAAAAAAGGACAGATGGAGAAGTGGACTTGGCAACATTCAGGGTCTCTGTCCCCAAATACAAGACCACTAAGGAAGAGCTGGAATCTCTATAAAATGAAGACAGATGTTATAATGTAGATATTCAGTGTCCCCCAAAGTCTCTTACGTCAAAGGCTTGGGCCCCCATGTGATGGATGCAAAATCACTGAAAGATGATCATGAGAGCTCAGGCATAAATCCATCGATGGATTCATGACTTACTGGTAGAAGTTTCCAGGAGACGGGGCTAAGTGGAAGAAGCAGGTAGGGGGAGGGGGATGTTCTTGGGGACTGATATAATGTCTCATGTGATATCCCCCTAAGCTTCCTTCTCGGCTGCCATAAGGTAAACATTTGTATTCTGTCACACCCCCTACCATGGTGCATTCTGCTTCACCACAGAGCCAGAAAAAAATCCAGCTAGCCAGCCATGGACAGCTACCTCTGAAACCATGAGCCCAAACAAAACTTTCTCCAGTTTAAGCCATTCACAACAGAAAGTGTGACACGCCAAACTGGGTGAGATTTGGTGTGACTGAGCCCTGGAAGTGTTTCCCAGCCAGTGGGATTGTCATGGCTACTGCTGATCAACAGTGCCCCCTTCCTGGATTGCAGCCTCAATCAGCATTGTGAACAAGTCATCCCTCTGAAAATACTTGTTGGACTATGTGGACATCATAAATTTTGTTTTTAATTACTTTTTATTTTGTATGTTTTGCATGCATATGTATTCATGTGTGTGCAAGCATAGGCATGTGTGTGCTACAGTGGAATCAGAAGACAACTTTTGAGTTAGTCCTGGCCTGTCCACCTCATTTGGGGCCCAGTTTCTCTCTGGACTCACACTCTGCTGTTGTGTTTGCTGCACTGTCCAGCACTACAACTTCAGCTTTGAGAACTTTATTTCATGAGCCATATCCCAGCCCCATATTTGTTTGCTCCCAAATCTGTATGGTTGGTCAGGCTAGGACCTTCAGATACTGTGCTAAGCGCTCCAGATACCATCAAGAACACGGTAACAATCCTGCCCTCATGGAGCTAATGTTCTAGTCTGGCCAGTATTCAGAATGCAGAGGCTGAACAGCCACCAGCCACCAGCCACCAGCCACCAGCCCAGTGGTACAGTTATAAGACAATAGGGAGTATGGAGTCTATGGAGACCAGAGATCTCAGACCACAGCCTAAGAAAAGGGTTGTTATTGAGTTCTAGACTGCTGTTTCTACATAGACTTTAATTTTATTGCTTCCATATCTTCTATGTTTTTTTTTTTCAGTAAAAGCTGGAAATCTAGATTTGAATGAAATTCTCTAGTTTTTTCCTGGATACGGAAGCACTCTACCACTGACTTAAATCCTAAATTCTCTAGTTTTTAAACATGGAATAAATCAAACGAAACTCATCTGGCTGTTAGGTACAGTCTGAAAGGCATCTACTTGTGTGGATGTCGAGTGCAGTTAGGTAGAAACTGAAGGGTTAATAGATCAACATTTTCTAATGTTATATAACACAGTAGGGTAACTATGGTAGGTCATAATTAATTGGATATTTTAAAGTAGCTAGCAGAAGTCATTCTGAATGTTCCAGACACAAAGAGATGACAAATGTTTGATGTGATAAACATGCCTTGCCCTGATCTGATCATTAAATATTGTAACTATGTATTTAAATGTCACCTTGAACCCTATAAATATTAATAATTATTATGCCAATTAAAGTTATATATATGTATCTATATGTATATTGGAACTTGGATCACAAAGCCATCCATAAAGACAAATATTGTAAGGTAATTTCTAAAAGCATTAATAACTTTATATCTCTAAAGCAAGAATTAAATCACAGAATTGCATTAAGCAATAAATGATGGGTACACAGCATCCATGCCTCTTATATACTAGAGCATAAAATGTCAATTATTATAAGTGTCAGATCTTGTCAGGAAACACACATGCATTCGTGTGTGTGTGTGTGTGTGTGTGTGTGTGTGTGTGTGTGTGTGTGTAGGTTCTTGCCTTCCATCTCCTTTGAGGGAATTTCTACATTGTTCACCACTGCTTTTTGCCAGGCTAGCAGGCCCCAAGGCATCCAGTGGGTTTTCCTGTCTATACCTCCTCTCTTGCCCATAGGCATGGCTGGGATTACAGAAGCATTTGACCTATTGCTTTTTTAACATGGGTGCTGGGGTTCTGAACTCAGGTACTCATGCATACATGAAAAGCTCTTTATTCATTGAGCCATCTCTCCCAGCCCTGCATTCAAAGGTTTTAGCTAAAGAAGTTTCATTGTTCTATTTACAGAAGTGCAGAAAGGGCGTGGAGAAAAGCAAAAGGCCTGATAAAAGTAGAAATATCAGAGAACCATTGCCTTACATTTCAAAGGGAATACAAGAGCTCCCCAATCCCAGGGAGAGATGGAGCTGTAGACAGAAGGTGTTTGGCAGATCTGCTCCTAACAGAAAAATTGTTCCCGAATTGAGAGAATAATACTCCTGTGTGGCAGTCTAACCTCCTTGGAACCTCCTGCTGCTGCCTCCAATTGGCCAAACCAATCCAGAAGCCAGAAGGCAAGGCAGCTGCTGGTGCCCTCTACAGAGATGCTTCTCCCAGAGCATATGCCAAGGTGGCCAAGAAGAGATGCTTCAACGGGTCTGGAAGAGGACACAGCTATGCCCACTTCCCTTTTCCATTGAGGGTGCACCATCCCTTTTCTCTCAAAGAATCATAAGGAAAAATATGTTAAAGGAGTCCTTCCAGTCTTTGCAAAAATGTTTCTGATATTGACCTTGTCATCAAACCAAAAAGAAGTGTTTCAAATGGGAATTCTGGGATATGTCTGGGCACACACATAGGGTTCCCTATGAGAGGGAATTAGGAAGGAAGGAAGGAAGGAAGGAAGGAAGGAAGGAAGGAAGGAAGGAAGGAAGGAAGGAAGGAAGGAAGGAAGGAAGGAAGGAAGAAATGAAGAAAGGAAAGAAGGAAGGAAGAGAGAGAGGGAGGGAAGGAGGAAGGGAGGGAGGGTCAAAGCACACGGACAGCTACCGTCACTGCTCTGAGCTATCAGTGATCTAGCCTCCTCTTCAGTACCAGGTTGCTCTAATAGGAGTTTGATAAAAGGAAATGGGACAAAGTAAGGAGCAGATTTGGAGTGAGGAGGGGACACAAGGTAGTTGTGGAAGGCAGATGAGTTGTTTTCTTAGGGCCACCTTGGGTTGGGGGTCTAGAGATGGTGTGCTAGGTTAAGAAAAGAGATGGCCAGGAATATCCCAACCTCAAACAGCGCTCTAAAAATGATTGTTAGCACAAGTTAAGCTGCAAGTGTCAGAATGCTCAGTCATGTAACCACATAAGTCTAGAGGCTAGAGAAAGGATGAGTTAGCTTTCATATATCCACAGCACGATGGTGTTAAATCCAGCTTTCTCCCACTCCAGGCTTCCTCCTCTGGCCATTCCACGCAGAGTTAAAGCTATATCAGGACTCACATCTAGTCACAATAGTACCTGGCCTTGGGCAGCTCAATTAGAAAAGAAGATGTTTTTTCAAGATACACCCAGTAAATTTCTTATCACATTTCACAAATCCGAGATAAGTCATGTGCTCACTCTTGAATCCATTCTTGTGTCCTAGGAAATATCTGCATGATGATTGGCTTAGGTCTGGGGTATCAGAAACAAGTCTCCATAGCAACAAGGGGGAGTAGGAAACCTCTGCCTGTTATATAACTACTACCAATCAGTTACATGTGAGAGAAGATAGTTCATCTCTACACTGGCTACTTCAGGGCATTGGACATAATTCTCCCGATGAACTCCATGAAAAATTGTCAAATTTCAATGCTCCAATAACAAGGTTTCGTTCTCACTTGTGTGAAGTGTCCATTGGAGGATTTGGATGGACACTTTCTTTTCTCCATGTTTCCTCTCAGAGAATGAGGTAAAGAGATCTTCCACCAGCTGGGATGCTCCTAGTTGCCATGGCAAAGAGAGAAAAGCTGATTTTCACCCTGCTTCCTAAGCATCCGCCTAGAAGTGACTTCTCGTGTCACTTCCACTCATATTTCATCAGCTGAAGCAGGTGGCACAGACCTGTCTACCTTCAAGGCAGAAGAGAGGTGTCAGTGTACAGAGGCAAGTGAGGATGCTTGTCCACCTGTGAGAGGGACGCGCATGGGCATTGCCAGTGGCCGTGAACCTTAGAATGGTCTTCTAGAGAGTACATGGACAAACTTGTGAAGGGTCTGAGGAAAGTTCACCTCTTCTTCCTAGAACCCCTTAGGAAGGAGCAAATCAGCCAATTTATGTAATACAGCCCTGTTGTATGAATAGCTGTGTGCCAACAATATTGAAACCCTGTATATGTAAGCAAGCAAACGAAGAAACCCCAAACAAGCACAACTTCCCAACATCCCACAGCAGGATTCAATAAGCCAAAGTAGGGCATTTACAAAGGTTTCTTTTCTGAAGAGGGCTTGATGCCATGGAAAAAAGTCCATAAAAATAACAGCTCACTGGGAGCTGGAGCGATTGCTAAGTGGTTAAGGTGCTTGCCTACAAAACCTAACAACCTGCGTTCAATTCCCCAGTATCAACATAAAACCAGATGCATAAGGTGGTGTATGTATCTGGAGTTCGTTTGCAGCAGCCAGAGGCCCTGGCATACCCTCTCTCTCTCTCTCTCTCTCTCTCTCTCTCTCTCTCTCTCTCTCTCTCTCTCTCTCTCTCTCTCCCCCTGTTTCTTTCTCGGCTTGCAAATATTTTCAAAAATAAGAGCTAAGTGAATAATTACACTGCACTAATATAAAAGCACACTACCAAGAAAAATACAAAGGAGATATTAATGATGGCTGTCTATAGGTGAACATTATCTATTTTATGGTTTTCAAGATTTTTTAGTTATGTAGTTCTAATCTATAATTCTTAACAATAATACTAATAATGTAATAAAGATCATTAAAAAACTAATAGCCAGGTGGGGTGGCACAAACCTTTAATCCCAGCACTCAGGAGGCAGAGGCAGGAGGATCACTTTTCAAGGCCAGGCTGTACTAAAGTAAGACTTGACGTTGAAACAAACAAACAAACAAACCCTAGGAATCTAACAGCTATTCATAGTGACACAGTAATCCAAGCTACTCGAGAGTGGAGGCTGCATATAGTGAGACCTTGTAGCCAATTAAAATTAAATTAAATTAAAAGTCTGGTGCTCAGTAGCCCAAGCAATAAGACAGGAGAATGGCAAAAAAGGGATACAAATCGGAAAGGAAGAAATCAAACTTTCCCTCTTTGCAGATGACATGGTCTTATATATATCAGACCCAAAGAACAGTATCAGTAAATTCCTGAAGGTGATCAATGCCTTCAGCAGAGTAGCAGGATACAAAATTAACACACAAAAATCAATAGCCTTTCTATATACAGAATATGAACATTCGGGAAAGACATCAGAGAAACTGTCCCGTTCTCTATAACATCAAAGAAAATCAAATACCTTGGAATATCACTAACCAAGGTAGTGAAAGACTTATATAGGGAAAATATTGAAACACTCAAGAAGGAAATAGAGGAGGATGTGATAAGATGGAAAAACATTCCATGCTCATGGATGGGAAGAATCAATATAGTAAAAATGGCAATCCTGTTAAAAGCGATCTACAGACTCAACACCATGCCAATAAAAATCCCAACTTCCTTCTTCACAGACATAGAAAAAATAAACTCAAAATTTATTTGGAAGGGCAAAAGGCCTCGAATAGCTAAAACTATTCTGAGCAAAAAAACTTACAACAGGAGGTATCACCATACCTGACTTTAAAACATACTACAAAGCCATAGTAACTAAAACAGCATGGTATTGGCAGAAAAACAGACTGACCAGTGGCATAGAATTGAAGACCCAGCCTTTAATGCAAGTAACTTCAGCTACTTGGTCTTTGACAAGGGTGCCAACAATGTATGCTGGGCTGAAAATAGCATCTTCAACAAATGACGCTGGACAAATTGGATAAACGTGTAAAAAATGAAAATAGATCCACTCCTTTCACCGTGCACTAAAATCAACTCCAAATGGATCAGAGACCTCAATATTAATCATGTAACCCTAAACAGCCTAGAAGAAAAAATAGGAGGAACCCTACATGAAATAGGAGTAGGGAATAACTTCCTTAGCAAATCCCCAGTAGCCCAGGAAGTGAAACATTCACTTAACCAATGGGACCTGATCAGGCTCAAAAGTTTCTGTACAGATGAAAACACCGTACTCAGAACCAATAGACCCCCATCAAACTGGGAGATGATTTTTGCTAGCTACAACTCAGACAGAGGCCTAATTTCCAGAATATACAGAGAACTCAAAAAATTTAATAACAAAAACTCAAACTGCCCCCTCACAAAATGGGGCACTGATCTCAACAGAGAATTCACAGAGGAGGAAACACACATATCCTTTACTCACATGAGAAAGTACTCACCATCCTTAAGCATCAGGGAAATGCAAATCAAAACCACAATGAGATACCACCTTTCCCCAGTCAGAATGGCAATCATAAAGAAAACCAACAACAATGATTGCTGGCGAGGATGTGGGAAAAATGAACCCTCATTCACTGCTGGTGGGATTGCAAGCTTGTTCAACTGTTCTGGAAAGCACTGTGGAGACTCCTCAACAGAATGGACATAGAGCTACCAATGGACCCAGCTATCCCTCTATTAGGCATCTACCCACAAGATGTCACATCACAAGAGAGAGACATTAGTGCAACTATGTTTATAGCAGCCCAGTTCATAATAGCCAAGAACTGGAATCAACCACAATGCCCTTCCATAGAGGAATGGATAACAAAATTTTGGTATAGTTACATGATGGAATTCTATTCAGCTGAAAGGAAAAATGACATATCGAAATTTAGGAAAAATGGTCTGACTTGAAGCAGATCCTACTGAGCAATCTCTCAAAAGAACAGAGAGCCAAACACCGCATAGTCTCCCTCATATGTGGTCCTTAACCAGGCTAACCGCAAACTCTAGGCAGACCAGCAGAAAGAAATGATATGAATGACGGGTAAGGGATAGGGGGAAGGGAATGGCTTAAGCATGAGGCTAAACCAATATGAGTTCAACATCATAAAATCCTGACGAGCATATTATATCCTATTGAGCAAGTAGTGGGAGTCATCTGGCAAGAGGGGCCATGAATAGAAGGGGAGAGAGTCTAAGCCTGTGAAAGTTGACCAGTCTGGCAAATCTTGGTCCCAGTCACTGGCTCCTTCCCTCACTGAGCTGTTGACCAGAGTGACCCATGAGGTTCCAAAAATAAGACAGGATTCTGTCAAAGCTCTTGAATGCCCACCCCAGGCCTGAGGTAAAACCCCGTTGCTGAAGAAACCACAGAAAACCATAGATCAGCATTGAGAGACCCGCAAGGTCCAGTATGGTATCCAGCCCCCAGGTGGTAGCTAGTGTAGTGCTGGAAGGCACTGCATAAGCTGCCAGAGGAAGCTGGTCAATGACATCTGGAGTAAACAGAGACCACTGGCATGAAACACAGTCTGCTGCCATGAGTAGGCTGGCCACACTTCCTACTGGGAGAGAACAGCAAACCAAGAAAGGAGCACTTGTGCAATGGAGGAGCCAAAGCCTGGGGGAGGCAATAAATAGCTTTTAAATTTTGCCAAATAATCCACTTAGTGAGGGGGAGCCCTTTACTGGAACTGCGGACTTAGGGCAATATGCACTGGGAACCAGACTCTTGGGCCCCCAAGGAAAGATGCACTATTTGAGCAATTGACAGAGAGGCTACTAAAAATAGAATCTCACTAATTCAGAAATGTGTATCTCATTTAACCTGTACTGATCTCACTCTCTGATAGAGATTGTATTTGTATCTTTCAGAAAGTGGCGAGAGAGGTGTGGCCCATCCAACCCTACCAATGGACCACAGGCCGATAGCTGAGATCCTTGCAAGAGATGAGCCACCACAGTCATATCATGGAGGATCCATATAGAACCCCACAGAGAATGATGGGATGAATAAGGGACCCACAGGCACAGCCATTCAGTCAACACACGATAAGCTATTGAGACAGACACCAATGATTTTCAACACAACCTAAAGCACAAAGACCCCTAAGTTCTCAACAATAAAGCAGCCTTAATACTCACCCACCACGACTGAGGGAACTGAGCGGAAGAGGGGGCGGAAAGGTTGTGAGAGCTGTAGTGGGGGAGAATACCAGAGGCATGCCCCCCCTCAGTAACAACATACTAGAGCTGGCAAAACCGGGCTGACTCCTAGGCTGTCCATGGTCTCCAGCCCCAAGGACTGATCCGACTGCCCACGGAGGAGGATATCCAGTTCAGTGGGGATGGGGAAGAAGGGCATTGGGGAACTGGGGATAACAACTCATTGTTTGCCCATTAAATAATGTAACTCATTATGGACAATAGAAAAAAATAGAAGAGAGACTAGAAGGAAAGCAGGATTCAATGGAGGAGGGACCTGAGAGGAGAGAGGGAAAGGTTGTGGGGGGGACTATAATTATTATATATTGTTTATGTTTATGAAGTTACCAATAAAAAAGTTGCTAAAGAGTTAAAAAAAAAGTCTGGTGCTCAGTGGTTAAAGGCAATTATTTGTAAAGCCTACTGGCCTGGGTTTGATTGCCTAGTAACCATATGAACCCAGATGCACTAAGTGGTGCATGTATCTGGAGTTCCTTTGCAGTGGCAGAAAGCCCTAGCATGCCCATTCTCTCTCCTCTCTCTCTTTCTCTCTCTCTCTAAATAAGAAAAGAAAGGAAGGAAGGAAGGAAGGAAGGAAGGAAGGAAGGAAGAAAGGAAGGAAGGTAGATAGATCGATAGATAGATCGATAGATTTTGAAGAACACTTGCATAGCTCTTGTGAGGCCTTGGGATCAATCCCCAGTGCCTCCTAAGGAAGAAAAGAAGCAAACTGGTTAACATCAGTTTATTTTCCTTTTAATAAAATAGGAATATAAGGATACTTCTTCCTATAGTGCCTTTTATAATAGCAGAAATTGAAACTTTCAAAACATTATAATAGAAAATTTTTAAGTAAGCTACAGTTCGGTCAGCTAACAGGTTATGATGAAATACTGAAAAATTAAAATACATTTGATATGCTTTGAAATATTTGCTACCATATAGTAAGTTGAATAGGAAAGGCAAAGGAAAATGAATATAGTCTGTTTAAACATACATGTGCATGCACACGCATACACACATGTAAACACACAAGTTCTTTAAAAGCAGGCACAAACACAGCTCCAAGTGGCTGCCCTCCAGCAGGGAATCTAGGTAACCAGAGAGCTGAGTGCTTCCGTGAAAGGAAGGCTTTCAACTATGTTCTTTATCCATTGTTTTACTTTAAAAACATTATTTAAAAAGCATTATTTACCTTGAGTCACATTGTACAAATTAACTGAAAAAACTCAATGAATCAGACCTTGCTCTGGCAATCCTATTGTGATTACTGGTTCCCTTCCTTGACTTTTTTGTCTTTAGCCATTTCACGCCATGCCTCAGTCCTTCAGTCCTAGGTTGGGCTGTCGCTACAGCTTAACAAGCCTTAGAAATTTGAACATGATTTTATTGATCTGTCTGCTATTCCAAACAGAAATAACAGAGTCTCCCATGGCTACTAGACTCAGGCTTGGGGAATACAAGTCATCTTTTCACCTGAGCTACAGACATCTGGCACCCTTCCCAGGGCCCCTGTCTGCTATAAGCATGAAGGCCTCTACTTCCTATAAACAGTTGACATCTTGAGACCATGCTTTTTTGCATGCTCAGGACTATTGAATTCTCGGGAGTTGCAGTCATTGATACTAAGCTGGACCCATCACTATGGAAAACCTCAGGGTCAAGGTCAAATTTTCTGAAGAGAGGATCCAAAACAGATGCTGAAAATCTGGCATTCTGTTCTCAGAGCAAGATACTAGAGAATAGCTCTCTGTACCTCTGTATTTCAGACCAAGATAGGTGAAATGGGAAGTCAAGAGCAGAGGAGATTGTGATCCTTAACTTTATTCTGAATTTGAACTCTCTAGTTCTCTAGGCTTCTGCCTCTGAGGCCTGCCAGTACCTCCACAGGAGTAAGTGTTACTGTGATAAATGTTGCTTAGCCACATAACAGATGCTCAGTCTAGGCAGAAGGAAACCAAACAGGGAGCAAAAAGTGGATTGAGGAGATTCAGGAATGATGTTTTTAAATGTACACAGTAAAATGTTAACTAGCTGTTACAAGAACTGACACAAATGTCTGGCAGTGGTTACATCATAAAATAACCAAAAAGAGGATTGTGATCTTGTCACTGACAACCAAGGGTTTAGAAGACTATTTAATAAAGTAGAAAAAAAACACTCAAAAAAATTAAGGGTTGTAATTAAAATGTTGTTTAGTTAAAGTAGAATACAAAATTTTGATCCAGTTTCTCTTGTTCCCTAGTTTAGCCCCAAGAACAGCAGTTGTGACATGATAAATATTTACCAATAATGGTAAATACCCATTGGTTACATTTATTGTCAATTAATCTTAATGGGAAATTAGCTAGAAGAAAACAACAAATCATCCATGGGGTTGTCCTTTACTGATGGAATTCTTGGTAATTTTTGGCTTTATATTTTAAAGCTCTTCAAATGACCCCAGCATACAGCTGAAGTAGAAAATAGCATATGCCTGTCTTCTTTGACTCTGGGGTCTACATACTTCAATCCCCAACAGTGAGGACTAGCACATGGAGATGATAAGATCCAGACCTGTGAGAGCCCTCTTGCCCAAGGCCATCAATCAGAAAGAGACAGAGACGACTTAACACAGAGACCTGATGGGAACTGGTTGGCCTTATATTTTTGCAAGCAAGTGCCTTTAACTTCTGAGCCATCTCTCCATCCCTAGCCTTGTATTTTTGTTTGAAGCAGCTGATACCAGGAGAAGAGAGTAGAATTTACCTCGAGGTGCGGGCTGATGATCTATCTGTGCTCACCCTAAAACTTCATACTTTTTAACTTCTTCAGTCTGCTGGATAAGTTGGTAAGTAGAGGACTAAGTACTCCCCATGGAGTTGGGGAGATGGCTCAGTGGATAAAGATGAAGTCTGCATACTAGAACTGGATCCTCAGACACAAAAGCTGGAATCCATGGAGGGCTTCTCTAATCTCAGTATGCTGGTGGAGAATGGGCAGGGGAGACTAGAGAAGAATGAGACAGAAGCCTTGTCTCTAAAACTAGGTAGACTCCAACCCAAATGCCTCAGAACTCCAAGTTGTTTCTGGAGTGCAGGTTTGCTAGATGCATGAGAATACTAGGAGCCCCCCAAATGCAGATTGTCTGTACAGGCTGAGCAATGCCTTAATCCCAGTCATTACTGGATCACTGGGCAGCATCAGGCCAGTGGTTAGTGCTCACATGTCTCTGGATGCTACTTCACATCCACATGGTTGAGCCGATGAATGCTTTCTTCTGTGTTGGAAGCTTCCAGAATCTCTGTTGGTTTTTCCCCGCCTTTTGTTTCTCAACTTTGATTTTAGTCTTAAGGTGGCAAAATCTGACCTCAAGGTATCCACTGGCCTGCTCCTCACAGCTCTCTAGATTTTTGCTGCCTCTGCTTCCTGTTTCTGCTTCCTGTGTTTTGCTAGAAATAGGATCGGAGAGGGAGGCACCTCTGAGGTTTTATTCATTTTGTCGTACTGTATCAGGGACTTATTGTTGGGGAGAAATATTAGATCGCAAGCAGCTTAAGGAGGGGGAGGATTTATTTTCAGGTTACAGTTTCAAAGGGAGGTCGACCATGGCAAGGAAAGCATGGCTGGAGCAGGAAGCCACTGTAACATCCTCACAGCAGCAGGGCGGATGAGAGAAAATGATGAATGAAAGCCAGGCTGGGATGTAACACCTCAAGGCCCACCACAGTGATACACTTCCTCCGGTGGTTCCATTAACCTTCTCAAATGGGGATGAAGTATTCAAACATGGAAGTCTTGAGGGATAGTTTACCTTCAAACCATCAGAACTACAAACTCCAGGAATGCTACAAATATGGAGAGGAGGCCAAGATGACAGACGAAACAAGACTCCTGTGACAAAGACAGCAGCCTTCAAACCTCTTCTCTCCATCGCTGATGAATCCAGGTGAAAGTGAACTGGGAATTATCATTATTATTACTTTAATTATTATTCCAGATTTAGTGTCCATACACTCAAGCTGGTATAAAAAAAATAAATAAAACTTTCTGGCCTGAAGCCCTTCTCCCTCTAACAGTTGGTTTCCTTTTTAGACAGGCCAAAGAATTCCCTTGGAAAGCTGTAGAGACCACCAAGTCCTCTGGGCCAGATGGAACACCCTGGTGCAAAAGCAATGGGTCACCTTTGGAGTTGATGGACCAAAGTGGTGAATGTCACGAGGTGGCACTCCCTGAACAATCAACTTGTGTCTGTCAGTGAGAATATCTCCATCTGGCGGGGCTTCTCCTCTGCAGCCCACACTGACTAAGAACACATCTCCCACAGGGAGAACCCTGTGGAAGTTTTCACAAGGGAACCTGTCTATCCAGGTTTTCAACATCATGAAAGCTATAGCGAGGCTCTTTTGGAAATTGGCTTTCTTCCTTCTGTGTAACTATTTACAGATTGGGCTTTCCACTCCCTGAAATGAGGCAAAACAGTAATGAGGAGGTTCGTGGAATTGAACATGATGAAAAACAATTCCCTGTGCCCTTTCTATAGGCACACCCTCTCAGGTCCATGCAAGGGCTCAATTCCTCATGGTTCCCAGGGCTGTTAGCCCAGATGTGAACTTCAAAGAAATAGGAACATAAATATTCACATGTCATCAGGTCCATAGAATACCCTGAGAATCTCTGTGGAGGAGGAGACCCAATATACCTGAAATATTAACTTCCCCACCTCAGTCCCAATGCACTGGCTTGAGTCAGTAGAGAATGTGGCCTTCTTGGAAATCCTGGCAGAGATCCAGCATTCCTTAGGCACTAGCATCTCTTTGGGAGCCCCCAGTGTCTACAGGGATTGCTCGCATTCAAATCCAGCTTCTAGCACTTGCTACTTGGGTAAAGCTAGGTATGTGCATTAGCTTGACTGGGCCTCAGCTTCTCATCAATAAAATGGAAGATTATTGGAATATCTGCTTCAGAGGTGTTGTGTGGATGAATTCATGAGTTAGTCCATGGCATATAGTTAGTGCTCAATTAATGTACATATTTAACCCTGAAAGTTGGCTTTGCTCAGAAGCGCTTGGCCACTACAGGGTCCTTCTGAGGAAAAGCAATGAGAAGAGGGGAGAGGGATTGGGTTGATGGCTCAGCTATTAAAGGCACTTGCTTGCAAAGCCTGCTGGGCCCAGCCACTCACATAAAGCCAGATGGGCATTCATTTGCAGCAGCAAGAGAACCTGGCACACACACACACACACACACACACACACACACACACACACACACTCAGGCATGTGTGCAAATAAATTAAAATTTTAAAAAAGAGGGTAGAAAGGGATATATACAAAATTGAATTGCCATCTTGAAATAATGTCCACAGTGTTTCCTGCAGACAGGTGCACAGTCCTGTAGTGAAAGTTCACAGGCAGTGTGAGGTGATGGAGCACTGACAGGGGTTAAAGACCAAGTGGAGAGAGAGAAGGAAAGGTAAGTTAAAATTAGAAGTGCAATGAATGTCTATAAAATTTGGAAGAACACATACCAAGCTTTTAAATTGATGATTCTACTATCCCTGACAATTTTGATATATTGCAACCGTTTTTTGCTAATATAAAATACCATAACATGCTATATTATTATATATAATTTTTATCCTACCTCATGTCCAATTTTAATCAATGAAAGTCTCATCTTAAATTACCTTTTTCTGTTTCATTCAACATAAGCACTATCCCTTCATTAAAGGTGGCTTTTAAGGGTACCTTATATTTCACATATGGATTCATTTACCTAATTCACTATGACCATTGAGACTATTTCTAATTTTTTATTATTATAAATCATACAACAATGAGCAGCTGCATCCATAATCTATGTGGATATTTGGTAACTTCCTTAGGATAAAGTCTTAGAAGGGGGGATTATTGGTCAAGAATGTTACTAATTTTGAAGCTGCCTGTAAGTGGTGCAGTGTGTTCCAGAGAAGCAGCATCCGCGAGTCTTCATCCAAGCTCAGGTGGGCTTTCTGGTAATGCAGCTGCCTTGGAGTTGAAGCAGCTATATGGAGGTCTTCATCCAGGATGGCATGAGACTTCCTGTGGTGCAGCTACATTTAAGTTCTCTATAGCTCCTGTAAGCAACCCCTCACCCTGCTCTGATTGACCTAACCCATGAGGAAAGCATGAAATATATTATCTGTGAAACCACCCATTCACAAGTGTAGAAGATGGTGGTTTGTTCACATTCATTGCCTGGAATATCCAGAAACTGGACGCCAGCAACCTGAAGGAGAGGGCTTGAGCACTGTGCACCTTTCCAGCTTGGCACAGCCCAGATGTGGTGTTTCTACACTAAGTTACTCCCCCATATTGTGTCTACCAGAAGAGGAGAGCAAGTAGTTACAGAATTATTACAGGCAATGAAGAAGGCTATTTAACAGCTATAATGTTGAAGAAAGCAAGAGTGAAATTTATAAGCAAAGAGATTATTCCTTTTCCAAGCACCAGAATAATGAGAAGCCTTTTGCATGTACATGTGACTGTGTGTGGGAATGAATGCTACCTTCTGACATCCCATCTGGAGAGCACCAGAGAGCACAATGTGGAGCGAATGGATCAGCTAAAGATCATTTTTCAGCAAATGCAAGAGGCTCCGGAGTCCACTACAGTTGTATTTGCAGAAGATACAAATTGAAGGGACCAGGAAGTCACTCAGTGTGGCGGTTTACCCGCTAACATTTTTGATGCCTGGGAGTTTTGGGGCAAGCCTGAGCACTGCCAGTGAATATGAACCTCAGGATACCTGCTGCTTGTGAGCACTGTTTCGATCGGATATATTTCAGAGCAGAGGAGGGCTGCCTTATTCCCCAGACCTTGGACCTTGTTGGTATGGACAGACTTGAATGTGGCAAATTTCCTAGTGATTCATTGGGGTATTCTGTGTAGCTTGCATGTAGTGCTGTAAGGTACTTCTCCATGTAAGTTGTGTTCCACTATATAGATTTATAAAATAAATTTATATAATTTATAAATTTACAGACTTATATAAACCATAAGAGATTTTTGCAAATCTCTTATCTGGAAAAGTAGATTTACATAAAGGACACTGGAACATCATTATAGAAAAAAAGTTATGTTTTATTTTGTAGCTTGTGTCTTCAGAATAATGTATTAATGTTTATTTAAATTAACTTACCTATGCTCAGAATATGTAAGGACACAAAACTTATCAACTTGTAACAGTGCTCACAGAAGTCAGGGGGACTCTGAGTAGGGACCAGACTGCCTCACAGCTAACCCCGATAGCATTTCCTGTTTAATCCAGTCACCAAAACAATATGTACACAAGTCAATAAAAGAGAAAACAGGCCAGGTGTCATGGTGCACCCCTTTAATTCCAGCACTCAGGAGGCAGAGGTAGGAGGATCGCCTTGAGTTTGAGGACACCCTGAGACTACAGAGTGAATTCCAGGCCAGCCTGGGCTAGAATGAGACCTCACCTTGAAAAACCAAATAGAGAAATAAATAGAAAATAGGCCACCAAGTTTTTGAATTCTGTCTGCGCCATATTCTTACAAATTCAGATAATCAAGTGAAAGGCTGTGGACACCTGCAGTTAGGTAGGTGACAGGACTCCTACATAAGACCTGATTGTTGTCAGTTATAAGAATATAACTAGTGAGCTATGAGTAAAAGCTTAAGTTTAAAGCTAACCTCTGATAGTGCTGATAAAGGCAAAGTTGGGCTTAATGATGATGAAAACCAATTTTATAGCAACATGGGTTTTTTTTTTTCCTGAGAGAGAGTAAATTCATGAGGAGAAATAGCCTTTTAGTTTCATTACAGGTGAATGGAACTGTTTCACAGGAAGCAAATGAGTACTTTAAAAATATCTATTATATATATATATATATATATATATATATATATATATATATATATATATATATATATATATATATATTATACTCTTTTATGCCCTCGCCTTTGCTCCTGTTTCCCTGGGGCCCACCTCTGTGGGGTTATGGTACTCACTGTGGTCATGAAGGCCCCAGTCAGTCCCTGTGGAGTAGTGGGAACAAGGGTGGAGAGAGGACTATGTAAGAGTGCTTTTATTTCTTTTTCTTTTCTAAAATTTACTTTTATATGTTCTTGAAAGAAAATAAAAAAAATCTCCATGAGAAGTGTACTACTAATAAAGAATATTACTTGTTAAAAAAGAATGTTATGAATTCAAAGTAGTTAGATATATGCTAGCCCTTTTCTTGCTATCACTGTGTGCACGGAGAAATGAAAGTCATAATTCTAGCGGCCTTCCTTTCTGTACTTTCTTGGCTAAATACTTATCTTCTTTATATTACTTAAGTATCTCCTTCTCTGTAAAGCTCCCCCAATTTGTCTACACTGGTTAAACAGCCCCTTACAAACACCTTAAAGGTAGAACAATCTCTATAGTCCTAGCACCTGGCACATAATAGCTCTTAAGTGGGCTGGTCCATGTGGGTGCACACATGGTAAGTACCCTCATCTGTGCACAGTGCCCCTGACCACGGTGCCACCCCAGGTGATGTGCCCTAGTGATAGATGTCATGTGAGCCAAGGAAATGCTGACCCAAAGAATAGTTTTTCTTGTGGGTGACTTATATAACAGGCTAAGTAGAAGTCAGGACATAAAAATCATATCAAGAAAAAAGTAACCTAAATAGTCCAAAAAAGTCCATTTTGGGGGATCACCACATCTGAAAATTGGAGGAAAACCAAGAGACTACCTTGGATTTCAGCTCAACATACCAACATCTAGAGAACTATGCATACTTGGGCCATAGTATTAGGAATTAAAAGAAAAATAATTATTAAACTCCTGTAAATATCTGTTCTATCTTATTTGTTCAAACAGTGGGACTCATTCATTGGATTGTTTGTATGTACCATGGTTTATAAGCTAATGTGAGGAAGTGCTCATACCCAGTATAACCTACACTAAAATATGCTTTTAAGAAAATGCTATCTGGGATGAAATAAAACATAACCCTTTACATCATTGCAGGGTATGTTCTCTCATTATTAAAGGTCACCTTCCTCCTCCAAGCTAAGAACTTGCCTATTCAAAGGCTAGCACCTATTCACTCCTGTGCCCAGTCTATAGCTGGCACAGAGGTGTTATGAGAGAGACAGCTTGTTGCCCAGGAAGAGAGAGTGCCTCTGAGTGACAGACCTGAGTATAAATCTCAGACACATTCCTTACTAATTCTGTGGCTGTGGGAAAGTCCCTCCAGCAACCTGAGTCTTGGGTTTCTCAATGAAGAACTACTTGTATCTACTTTTGTGGTAAACAGAATAACAATCCCTAAACATGTCTATCCCCTGCTAATCTCTAGCACCTGTGAACCCAGGACCCTTTGTGGCAAAAGGACCAAGAAAACAGATTTTCCCCTACAACATCTAGAAATTAGTGTAGCCCTGCTGACAGCTTGATGAAACCCAATGAGATCCAAGCTGAGGTTCTGATTTAATGATAATTTATATGTTTTATACTACTACATCTGTGGTCTTTTGTCATAGCAGCTATACGAAACCCATACAACATAATGTTATTGTTATATGTTTCTGTTGCAGCTACTTTCTCATTTTTGGGACAAAACATCCTAGCAAAAGTAGCTCACGGGAGAAAAGGATTTATTTGGGCTAATAGTCTTGAGGGGAAGCTCCATGATGGTAGGGGAAACATGGTAGAGCACAGGATAGACATCGCCTCCTTGCCAAGATGAGGTAGAAAACAGCAGCAGGAGAGTGAGTTAAACTCTGGCAAGGGGAAGCTGGCTCTAACACCTATAAGCCTGTCCCCAACAACACAACTCCTCCGGCAAGGTTCCACTTGCCAAAATGCCATCAGCTGGGGAACCAAGCATTCAAAGCACATGAGTTTATGGGGTATACCTAATTCAAACCACCACTGTTTCAAAATAAGATATGTGCCAGTTACATGGAGTCCCACCACATTCATTATCACTCACGGTCTTGATCTGTGCCCTTGGTGAGTTTATGATATCAGTGAGTCTGGAATCCAAGCAAGAAATAATAAGATAAATTCTTAAGACCACCCTTCCCAGAACAAGAGCTTCATGAAGTAAGACAGGAGATCAACATTGAAAAGAAATGCTGTTTACAGACAAATGTCTCATAATCCAGGAACTCAAGGAATCGGTAATCTGGGGCCCTAAACTGTTGACAATGGATTTGCACTTGACATCTTTCCTGCTACCTTCCTTTGGTCCCCATGTCACTGGGTGATCATCAGCCTGCTGGAATAAGCCCCTCCTCTGATGGCCAACCAAGGCCTCCCTCTTGGGAGACCCATGGCTCTCCTCACTCCCTGCCCATCAGTCAGTCACCAGCCTTGGGTTCAGGTTTTTATGCTGCATGTCCTAGCTGTGTGAACGAGAGTGAACACTGCATGTTTCTGGGTCCTCACTTGCTCTTTTGAGAACTGAGGGTAACTCTTCATATAGTTGATAGCACATGAACAAAGGGCAAGTTTGTTAATAGATTAATATAGTCCTGTCATGGTGAAGGTTCTAATAAATACAACCATTCGTCCAAATTATGCACTAAATAAGTAAATAAGCTTATATATACACATGAGGAACATATTACATATAAATATAAAGATATTACATAAAAGTATATATCCATGTATGAATGAGCATATATGTGTGTGAACACACATATTTATGTATGTTTACTTAAATATGAGAAATAAGACAGGATTTATCTTTAACTTATTCACACTACAATAGGAAAAATCTGGAATCACAAGATAATATAGAGGGTGCTAAACAAGATGAAGCATTTCAGATTATGGGTTCAGAAAGGAGAACCATGTAATGCAGTTTGAGCATTCACAGAATAGTTTGAGCAGAGCCACTTTTTTCTTTTCTTTTGGGAGTAATTGGAGATCAAACAGAGGCCTTTTTGGCACTAAACAAATACCCTTATCCCTTATCACTGATCCTATTCTCAGCTTTGTGGCCACTACTAATTTGAATTTTTTTATTTAACAGTAATCAGTTATGTAAAAGCCACAAGACTTTTATGTATGGTATATGTGAAAGAAATAGCAAGTACAAAAAAAACCCAAGACAGGAGAAATCCCCATAGATCAAGAAATGAATACAATATGGCACTTGACAAGCAGAGAGTGTACAGTTTGTTTAGTACAATACTGGCTGTTTAAAAGTATAACTATCATTATTAAATGTACCAGGAAAAGGTCTCTTTTTATTAATGCACAGTGCATTTCAAGGAAAGGGAACAGGAAAGGGAATTGTAGTTGCCACTCAAACCTGTCCCTTCCCTTTCATTTCATTTCCTGGCACTCTTGTTATGAAGACTGAGGTAGATACTCAGTGAAGTAAAGGCAGGCTGTAAAAAGTAGTCAATCGTCCACCAGAAGGCACAGGAACCTAAGAGGAGAGGAAGGCTGGAGATGGGAAGACTGTGCATGTTTTCTTAAAGACTGTATAAAGATTCAAATTATTTTATATTTTTCCATCTCTTTGTTTTTTAAAATCTGATTCACTCCAAGAGTGTATTTTGTGGGGCCCTGTTGAAATAGCTTTCACATAAAAATAAAATTCAATTCTTGGGGCTGGGGAAGATGGCTCAACAGTTAAAGGCACTTACTTTCAAAGCCTCCTGGCCTGAGTTCAAATCCCCAGCTACTCATATAAGCCAGATACAGAAATTTGGTGCAAGTGTCCGGTGTTTGTTTGCAGCCTCAAGAGGCCCTGCTTGCCCCCACACAAATGCAAATAAATAAATAAATCTAAAGATGCAAATCTTCCCTAGTCAGACTATTTATTGTTTCTCAAAGTTCCCATCCCAAAGCCTTTACTTATGCAGTATGCCCTCCTGTAATACTTCCCCTATGTCTAATCCCTTCTGCTCCTCAAGGCCAGTTTACGCACCATGTGTTCAAGCAAACCTGTCCTTTGATGGATTTCATGCATTTGTTGTCTGTGCCATAGACTTATTACTTATCTTTCAGAAAATCTTCAAAACATCAAAGGAAAATATAGAGGAAAATGGTATCATCCCTTAAGACTCCTGCCATAAGGAGCAATTATTTAAAGCAATCTTTTCCAATCCTTAACTATGGTCTATAGAATCAATAATATTGTGACCACAGTAGGAATGTTGATTTCATCCCCTAAACTTCTTGTGCCTTACAAAGCTGGGGACTTTTTTCATGTCTATAGTGCAGTGCATTTCTCCTCTATATTTTTTTTACTTTTATATAGAATTGGGTCTTATGAGGCTATAATCTTAAAACCTCAGTAGAGAGCAGTACCTCAAATAGAGAAGATACTCAACCACTCTTCATTACTCCCTCGAGTCCCTTAAAGCTCTTTGGAAAAGGGCTGTACTTTCTTTCCTTTTAAATTTCCCCAACAATTTTACAAAAGTCACCAGCTCAAACAGCTCTGGGAATGAAGCAAAATTTGTAAATAATAAAATAGGTCAGATATAAGACAGTGTAGGATGGTTCAGGAATGTGCTAGAGTGTCTGTTCATAGCTCACAAAAGCCAGTTATACTGCTAAAAATGCCATGAGTCAGTTTAAAGTAACTTGTAATTAAATAGTGCATCAAAACAAGGTAAAACATATTCAAGGCTTACACTTACCTAATTATTTTATGAGGGTTGCTCTTACTACACTCTTGAGGCTTTCTGGTATCCATTCTGTCAATATGGTGTAAATGCTATATAGCACTATACAGTCTCATGCATCTCAACAGGTCCTCAGCCAGGGATGTCAGTTGGGCAAGGTCAACACATACTGGACAGGAAATAGGCCAATACTACAAATGAAGACCTGGTTTATAGTTTATGACTTTCTGTATATTTTAAAAGAGGATGGAGAAAGTTGGGTTAAAATTAGGATTTCTGGGTAAGGTAGCAGACTAGAAATTAACTCCATATGATCCAGAAAAGGAGCTAGATAAGAGGAAATACTCTGTCCCAAAGATACAAGAAAGGAAGATCTTTGTAAACCTGCAAGGAAAGTGAAAGGATTCTTGAAAAGATCAGAGAAAAAGATGGGTGACAGAGAAGTGCACTGAACACAGCTTCATTGGCACTGCTCCCTGGCAAGGGGCTGGTAAAGCAGAAGCCATTTCCAAAGGTGACTGGAGGAAGATCAGCCCCTACCATCAGGACAAGCCCATGACCCTCATGAGTGTCAAAACCAGTTGTGGGTGAGACAGTGATTCCTCTGGCAGATGAGTAAATGGTGGAGTGAACACTCATTCGGTCAATATGTGCTACATAACTCAGAGCACAGCCAGCCGGCTGGAAGGGGCGGAGCAGCCAAAGTCTTGAAGACCAGAAGATTTCATCAAGAGTCCCAGATACCAGGCCTGGAGCTATAGGATTTGGTGTTTGCCCTTTGGGATTTTGGTCCAATCTTTCCTTGTTATGCCCCCATTCCTACCTTTTGGAATGGGAATATTTACTCTGTTGAAATTATGTAATTTGTTTTTTGTTGTTATAGGAGTTCACAGTGAAGAGATCACCTCAGAAGAGTCTTGTCCCTTTCACTTTTGTTGTAATTGTTAAAGACTTTGGGGACTTTTGAAATTGGACTGAACACATTTTGCATTATGAGACGGCCATCAGCCTATAGGACGGGGGTAGAAGGTTGTATTAGTGTCAAGTTGACAAGGATAGGACTTGTGATGGTTGATCTCTGGTTGTCAACTTGACAGGGTTTACAATTGCTATGGAAACATATCCCTGGGAAGGTCCACAAAGGACTCTCTAGATTAGGCAAAAAGAGGTGGTAAACCCTGCTTAACTGTGGGTGACACATTCCATGGGTTTGGGATTCTAGACTGAATAAAAAGGAGAAATTGAGCTAAGCAGCCACATTCATCACTCTCTACTTCCTGTTTGCCAGTTCGATGACCTGTCACCTACTTCCTATTCCTGCTATGGTTTCCTCATCACAATAGACTCCACCCTTTGGAATTCTAAACCAAAATAATCCCTTTTCCTTCCCATAAATCCATTCTGGTCCAATATTTTTTTCCAGCAATGAGAAATTAATTAATACAAATAACACCAATGCTTCTCAAATTATTTCATGAAATACAAAGGGAAGGAATACTACCAAACACATTCTATGAAGCCAGAATTACCCTGCTACCTAAACTGGATAAGAACACACAGACATGCACACACACACATACATCCCACTCCATCTACAAATAAATTTTTTTTTTACAAAAAAATTTCTTTACAAAACTAGAAAAAATCCTAAAATTCATAAAAAGCATAAACACCCCAAATAGCAAAGACAGTCTTTGGTGGAAAGAGAAATACTGCACATACCTGATTTCAGAGCCCTAGTAATGGGAATAGTACTGTAGCAGTACAAAAAAGACATGTAGAACAAAAGAACAGAATTAGGTACCTAGAAATAAATTCACACAGCTACCACCACTTGATTTTTGATAAAGGTATTAAAAATATATTGGGGAAGGCTCTTCCATAAATGGTACTGGTGAAACAAAATATCCACATGGAAAATCAAGATATATATCTGTGTCTCTCTCCATGAAAAAATTAGTTCAAAATAGTTCAAAGACCTTAATATTAGACCTGAAACCTTAAAATGGCTAGAGGAGAGCTTACATAAAAATATTTCAAGATATAAACATATGCAAAGATTTTCTGAAAAAGACTCCAGTAGCACAGAAAATAATTCCAAGAACTGACATATGGGATTATGTAAAATTAAAAAGCTTTTCACAGCAAAGGAAACAATCATCAGAGTGAATCTACAGCCTACAGAGAGTGAAAAACCATCTTTGCCAACTACACATGAACTAGAGAATTAACATCTAGAACTGCACAAATTAATCACCAACTCCAACGTTGTTAGTCATCAGAGAAATTCAAATTAAAACTGTTTTAAGGCTCCATCTCTCACCATCCAGAATGGCTATCATTAAGAAAACAAATGATATCAAGGAGATGAGGAAAGAGGACCTTTTGTTCACTGTTGATGGAAACGTAAATTTATGTAGCATTATGGAAATTATAATGAAGATTTCTGGAAAAAAAAAACACTGAAAACAACCTGCCATATGACTGAGTTAAATAACTCTTGGGCATATACTCAGGATTCTAAGTCAGCATACCACAGAGATGCTTGCATGTCCGTGTTCATTGCTCTGCTGCTGATAATAGCCAGGAAATGGTACCAACTTACATGTCCATCAACAGATGAATGGATAAAGACAATGCGGTACATATATGCAATAGAATTTTATGCAGCTGTAAAGAAAAGTGAAATCATGACATTTACAGGAAAATAGATGGAACTGGAAATCTTTATGTTAAGTAAAATAAGACAGAGTTGGACAAATACTGCATGTTTGTCTCATGCAGAGCCTAGATTTAAAATTATATTTATATATATATATTCATATACACATATATGGCTTTTATATACATATATATGCTTATATATATGAATAACATATACACATATATATTTGGCAAAACTAAAAAGAAGGGGAAAGATAGTTTGAGAGATAGGGAAGAGAGAGTAATAGAATGTATGAGAAATGAAAGCAGAAAGAGAACTATGGGGGGGGGGTTAGGAGGCCAGATAAAGGAGTAGGGCACAAGGTCAAGACCGTGGGGGAGGGGAGGAATTGAGCACAAAGTATCATGACCAGATCCATAAAGATGCCATAATGAGCCGATTCCTTGGTAGTATAAAAAGTAAATAAAAATAAAAGTACTATAACAAAGAAAAATAAAACATCATTACATTCTCAACACAAAACATGAAAGAATGTATATATATATGTATGTATATATGCATATATATATGCATGAGACAGATGTACAGGAAGAATGTTGGGCTATCATAGGAGCTAGGAAGATGAAGATGGCTCAGTGGATATGATGTTTGCCACTCAAGCTTGAGTACCTGAGCTTGGATCCCTATTCACCACAGAAAAACCAGAATCTGTGGTAGGCTTCTGTATCCCAGGATGGTAAAGGCAAGATGAGAAGCTGTGAGTGGAGAGATTCCAGGAAGCCTGTGGACATCCTCAGGAGAGGTGGAAGGTGAAGACTGACAAGTGAACGTTGTCCTCAGACCTCTACAAGCACACTCTGGGCACACGCACACCCTCACTCACACGTGAATGCACACACATACACACACACACACACACACACACACACACACACACACACACACCAAAGAACTATCATGTGATTAATTATAAAAGGTTTATCAGTGAAGAGCAGGCAAAGGTCTTCCTTGCTACATGCAACAAAGGATGCCTAGTTAAAATGTAGTCTCAGGGGTGGAGACATGGCTAAATGGTTAAGGTGCTTGTCTGCAAAGCCTAATGACATGGGTTCAATTCCCCAGGACCCATGTAAATCCAGATGCACAAGGTGGTGCATGTGTAGGGAGTTCCTTTGCAGTGGTTGGAGGCCCTGGCCCTCCCATTCTCTCTCTCTGTGTCTGCCTTTCTCTCTCTCTCTCTCTCTCTCTCTCTCTCTCTCTCTCTCTCTCTCTCTCTCTTTCTCTCTCTCTCCCTTCCTCCCTCCCTCCCTCCCCCCTCTCTGTCAAATAATAAATAAAATGTTTTTAAAGTGTAGTTTCAAATACAACAGTTCTCTTATGACAGATTTCTCTTTCCATGGTTTTGGCTACTTACTATCAATGACAGTCAGAAAATATTCAATGGGGAATTCCAGCGATAAGTAATCATGAGGTTACTTATCATGTATGCTATTCTGAGTTTCTTGACAAGTTTGCCCTCTCCCTCCCAGGATATGAACTGTCTCTTTCCTGGGTGTATCCATGCTATGTACAATCACTTTCCCATTAGTCACACAGCAGCCATCTTGGTTATCAGATGGACTCTTTGACTACCACAGTGCTGGTGCTCAAGTAATCCTTATTGAACTTAACAATGGCTGAAAGCACAGTTGTGCTGGGGATTCAGGTATGTCCAAAAAAAATGCATAGAAGTCTTCCTTTAAGCACCATCACAGATTGTCCCAAGGAGAAAAATGGTGAGGACTGTAGAATACTATATTGCAGAAGAGACCATATTCATGTAACTTTTATATATTGCCATAATCTTTCTAGCTTGTCATTAATTTCTTATTGTGCCCAACTTATAAATTTAACCTTATCATAGGTATACATGCTTATAAACACAGCATGTATAAGGTTGGCACTATCTGTAGTCTTGGAACATACCCTCCTCAATAAGGGGGGTCTACTATAAACAAAGGATCTTTTAGCATAATTAGATCCCAAGTATTATACAAAATATATTCATATTAACATTTCAGTTGGGCATATGCCCATAAATGGTATAGCTGGATCTAATGGTAGATCTATTTTCAACTTTTTGAGGAGTCTCTACATTGATTTTCATGGTGGCTGGACAAGTTTTCACTCCCACCAGCAGTGGATGAGGGGTCCACTTTCTCCACACCTCCACCAGCATTTGTTGCCATTTGATTTTTTTTTTTTGATGATTGCCATTCTGATGGAATCTCAAGGTCATTTGAATTTGCATATTTCCCTGATGGCTAAAGATGTTGAATATCTCCTTAGGTATTTATTGGCCATTTGTTATTTCTTCCTCTGAGAACTCATCAAGTCGCTGCACCATTTTTGAATGGGTTGCTTGGTTTTTATTTATTTATTTTTGAGTTCTTTGTAGATTTTGTTGGATGTATAGCTGGAGACTTTCTTTCATTCTGTAGGTTGCCTATTGACTCTACTGATGTTTTGCTTATCTGTACAATATGTTTTAGTTTCATGAAAATCTAATGGTTTAGAGTTTGTCTAATTCCCTAGGCTACTGGGATCTTATTCAGAAAGTTTTTCTCTACACCTGTATCTTGGAGTGTTCTCCCTATTTCTTATAATTGCTTTAGAGTTTAAAGTCTTATATTGAGGTCCTTGATCCGTTTGGAGTTGGTTTTTATGCAGGAAGAGAGAGGAGCGTCCAAATTCATTCTTTTACATGTGGCTATCCAGTTTCTCCAGCACTGTTGGAGATGGTGTCTTTTCTCCAATGAGGGTTTTTGGCCCCTTTGTCAAAGATTTGGTAGCTGTAGTTACTAATCAGATTCCTGACATGCCCCCTGGGGCTCAGTGAGCATTATGGAAGAGGGGGTGGAAGGACTGTAAGAGCCACAGGGTAGGTAGGAGTAGCCGGAGGCACACCCTCTGCCCCAACACAGTGACTGACTGGGGCCTTCAGGACCCCACAGTGAAATAACTCCCCTAAGGAGGGCCCTCGTGGAAGAGGGGAAGGGGAGAGGCTCTAAAAGTATCATCTTTTTTAAAAAATAAAATTCAATTAAAAAAAAGGTCGTAAGACCCCTCCTCAAGGTTCTAGAAGCAGTAACAACTACTTGGGAAGACTCTCCTACCAAGCCAGCTGCTGGCAAGGTGTGCAATGCACTCCAGAGACACAGCTTCCAGGGGCTGTCACCCAGGCTGAATGGGCTTCTCAGTGATGCAGATGTCTTTGAGCCCCGCACCCTCCTGTAAGTAACCCAAATAAACTCATTGGTTCACCCCCCCAAAAAAAATTCAGTTGTTTATATGCAATGCAAATTTAGCTGTGCTTCTTGTATCTTTGTTTGCTAAATTTGGCAACCCTAGACATATGTCATCATTGTTTTGCTTCCATGTTATTTGCTAACATAAACAAAAATATCAACTGTCATGTTAGGTATACACTTGCTTTTCAATTGTAACCAGAAGTTGGCTATGGATACAAGTTTGATTTAAACAATAAAATGAACAATTCTATAAAGAGCTATACAGTCTGTTGGGAGAGAAAAGTCATCAATGGTCTTAACCAACAATGGACCCTGCAAACTTCATGCCTGATCCATTCAGTCTAAACATGTCAACTGCTACACTGGCGGCATGTATGTAATGGGGGAAACCAACTGCTCTCTGAATTTGCGGCCCCCTCTCACCGAGGGAATTCATGCTTTGTACCAGAAACCTAACCAAAGGCCCATGGAAGGGGAAGTCATGAGCTCTAGGTGGGTAAAGTACTACCATTGTTTGGCTAAATGATACATTATTCCCACAAAATGCCCTCTAATTACTGGTGTTTATGCTGATATATTAATGACACACACACTTTTGGTTAGAAAAGCTGCTCTCTTCAGATGGCTGTGACCACTGGGGAGAGTCAAAACTCATCCAAGTGCTAAGAGGAGACAGTGGAGTGCTCAGTGCTAAGTACAACATCTCTATCATACCCTCCAAGGCTCAGGACCCATTTTGGAAGACATGGCAGAACAAATGTAAGAGCCAAAGGAAGGGGAGGAGTGCTTACAATCCTGTCTTCCAGACACAAAGTAGCCATGGCATTCATGACCTCACATGGCTGACACTGTCCACACAAGATCTGCATAATAGGAGGAGAAAAACATGATGACATCAAAATAGAACTGAGACTATTGACAAGAAGGAATTTTCAGTGGAGGGGGCAGTAAAGCCGGGAGAAAGTAGGGTGGGGGAGGGGAGTCTGATCATGGTGTATTGTGTCTATGTAGGGAGGTTATCAATAAAAAGCTGAAAACTGGCTTTAGAGTTTCAAGTCTTATATTGAGGTCCATTTGGAGTTGGTTTTTATGCAGGGTGAGGGAAGAGGGTCCAATTCATTCTTAATAATCCATTATAATTTTCATTCAAAATAATTAACAGTCAATGAAATGGTCCTATGAGAATCAGTTATGTAGGCCATGAATGGTTGTGCACACCTTTAACCTCAGCACTTGGGAGGCTGAGGTAGGAAGATCACTGTTAAGTTCGAGGCTAGCCTGGATTTACAAAGTGAATTCTAGGTTAGCCTGGCTAAAGTGAGACCCTGTCTCCAAAGAAGAAAGAAGAGATTTAGTTATCTATATTCAGTTTTAAATGAAGACTATTATATTTTGTTATGGAATGTATGCTATATATTCTTTATGTTAGTAAAATTTGCAACAAATTTGTGTATAGGTATGTGTGCTTCTATAGTTTTTAAATGTCTGGGAGCCAGTTATTACATATTCATTAGCAAGCCTCTGGAGACATGGAGAGAGTGGTGAACTACCCCAAGAATGCATATAAATTCACTTTTTAAAAACACTGTCTTTTCAAACAAAACTTCCACACCCCACCCCCTACCACTGTCATTTTGCTGTGTCAGACCTAGGGTGGGTCAAGGCCAGGACCCCAGTGAGGAACAGACAGAGTTCACACTACCAAACACTCAATCTTCCCCGAAGCATGTAAACACACGCATCAAAGTGAATTCTCTCCCTGCTTCAAGGCCAAGTTTAGCAATAATGAAAAGAAGAGCGCTCTTCCCTAACCCCAGGCCTACTCTCTCTGGGAGTTCCAAACCAATCTCTTAACAGATCACACATCCACTCCCGCCTCCACCGGTTGCCCACCCAAGCTGAGAAGCATCTCTAGGTGCCATTGGATAGGTACAAGGAGTGCTAAGTGGAGCTCTTGACTTGAGCCCCAGATGTCTCTGGAAGGAAGCGTCCTTGTGAAGCAAACATAGAAAGTGCAGAAGCAGCTCAATGAGGTGCCATCGTTAGGCTGTACTGTCCTCCCGGATCCAGGATGGCGAGGGCAATAAGGAAGACAAACTGAAACTCCAGTGCAGATGCCAGAAAAGAGCCACGGGCTCCAGACAGACCATTTCCACATTCCCGGCCTGGCGGGCTCCCACCTGCTTCTCACACTATGCACTTGCTTGGAGTTAGCAAGTAGCAGGAGAGAATCCTCAAAGAATGGAACGTACTTTGAGCTTGTGTTTCTTTATCTCTCCCCTCCCTTCTACCTTCTTGGTAGGTCAGTCTCTTCAAAACAAGCAAAGCTTATTAAGTTGAAATATTTATATACACATATATATGTATATATAATATATGTATATATGTATATATGTGTGTATTTACATATGTGCATATGTGTTTATAATGTACATGTATAATACATGTCTGTCTATAAACACAAACACACATATATATATGAAAATAATATCAAGTTTTAAGCAGAGAAATTAAAATTTTGGCCCCCAGTATTAAACTTTTTACTTGTGTAACTATACACCTAGTATTAAACACCTCAGTGAATATATTTTCATTTCTAAATTTATACCTTATACTAGAGTTTCCAAAATATATTCAGATAACTTTATGATTTTTTATGGGAAAATGGTAGGGGGAGTTCTATGACTAAATAAGTTTGAGATCCTTCCAGCTTAACATTTCACTTAGTGAGAAGCAGGACTTCTCAGATCCTTTGGACGCTGATACCTGGGCTTTAGAAATCTGTTCACGGAAGCTCACCATATTTTCCAAGTTTATTTGAGTCCAGGACCCATTTTTTATGGACTGTCTTGCAGAACCAGTGTTCTTCAAGAGTTGTTACAAGACTCCATCTTGGGTCCCATGTCTGTTTGAAGTTTCTCACTAACCAACAACAGTTGGCTCTCACATTCCCATGACTATCCATTTGCTCTATTCTCTCATCTTCAATCACCAAAAAATTTCTCCTTGTACCTCCTTTGGTCTTCCCAGAGATTCCATCATAATTACTTTCTCCCCTTTTATTTTGCTTGCAAGATATCTTGGTAGCAATGCTTCCACCATTACCAGAAGCTTCTGGAAGGCAGTGAAGCATAGTGTAGAGGCCTGGACAAGAAGCCATGTACCCTGGAGTCAAAATTCAGCCCCAAGTGACCCTTAGTTTTCTCTTACATAAAATGATAGAAAAAAAATTTTTTGTCTGAGATCCATGAGGAGGCTGTCATGGAAAGCTTTTCTGACAGTAATTTTTTTAGCATAAAAGGAAAGTGAAAACTCATCATCATTCTGGGTCTCCTAACTTCCTCTGATCTTAAGAATTGCCTGCCATGTGGTACAGTTGTTCTTGGAGAAGTCTGCTTCCATAGGAAAGACCTGGAATCTGTCATTTTAAGCATTCTGGGTGGTTCAGCAGAAGAATTTGGAAGGTACTAAATTATCAGTGAGGAATGGGGGCCACGTGATGGATTTAGCAACAAGGGCAGCAGACCATAGGAACTCTCTTGGGGATATAAACCCTGCAGCTCCCTTGTTTACTTAAGCACCAGGCCTGTTGTGTGCATGTTTCATTTGTTGGGCCAAACTGGGTGGGGGACCTGACACCTACAAAGTCATGCTTCAGGGATGCCCTCTTAAACCCACACTGGCTCTGGTTACTTCTTTATTTGAATCTTGAATCATTTTAAATTTCATTTATTCAATTATTTTTAATTTTTCAAGTTAGGGTCTCACTTTAGCCCAGGCTGACATGGAATTCACTATGTAGTTTCAGGATGGCCTTAAACTCATGGTGATCCTCCTACCTCTGCCTCCCAAGTGCTGGTATTAAAGGTGTATGCCACCATGCTTGGTGAATCTAGAGTTTTAAAATTAATTACAAACATTAATTTATACCCTTAATACTAATCATAATCTTGTGAGCAATTCTAAGTAGAGAGTTTCCCTCAAGAGACCTGTGGACTGCGCTATATAGAGACCTTCATTCAGGAATCAGAGATTTGCTTGGCCTAAGAAAAAGACAAAAAAAATCTCTGCACTGCTTCCTGCCATACCTAGCATTTATACCTGTTTTCTGTGTGCGCGTGTTTTGCATGTGTGTTTTGCATGTGTGTTGGCGCACATATGTACAGGTGAGTCTGTTGGCATTGTATCTTCCTGAATCACTCTCTTAGTGAGAGGCAGGGTCTCTCATTGAGGCCCAGGCTCACCTTACTCAACAGTCTAGCTAACTCTTTTACCCTGGAGACTCCCCTGTCTCCACTTTCCAAGCTCTGGGATTACAGGAAGGTCACCACACCCACCGAGCATTTATGTGGGTCCTCACATGCGTGCAGCAAGTGTTATGTCCACTGAGCCATCTACCCAGCCTCTACAATTCTTTCTATAATAGTCAAGATACTTATGAATGACAAAAACAAAATGTCTTCCATCACTGAAATGATCTGTTTGTGTGTATTCTTTATGCTGCCTGCATCCAGGATTGCATAGGGATTTCATTTCTTCAACAGAGGAGCAGAGGAATAAAAATGATAGTTGCTTTATTAAAAATAAAATAAACACCAAACAAAAACTCCTTATTTCTAGAAAATCCCCCTTTATGTCCAGCCACCAAGTGAGCCTGCTGCAACTGATTTCGCGCAAACATCTAAATCAAAGCCTGGAAAGTCTTGTAGCCATTACACTGTAATCTCTATGAATCACCAACTTGCTTTCATGACTTCTTCTGCATTCCTGCTATATTTTGTAGTTTATTTAGCTCAATGTTTTCACCAACAGCTTTGCCAAACCTCAGAGTGTTAGAAGTCATCCAAGCAGGGAATGTGTGTGTCCTGCTCGGCAAGCTGCTTGCCCTTGTAACAAGGAACACATTTGATTTCTCTTCCATCCCATCTTCGTTTCCTACTGGCAGAGACAGGATGAAAACAATCAGACTTCAACTCTTTTGGACTAAGGACTTAAACTATGGAGGATGCCATGAGCAGGTTCTAAGCATTAGGACACTTCCTGTCCCTATTGTCCTGAATGCCTCTTACCAAGTCGAGGGGGAGGGAAGAAGGGAGAGAAGGAGGGGCTTAATTAATACAATAAATAGTTTACTTTAGCTTAGCTTACTAGGTCTCTCCCTTCTCCTATACACAAATAGTCCACTTCTCATTTGCAAATATTTCACATCTGCTTGTGAAACCACACTCTCTCTTGTTAAGCAGATATTTCCCCTCAACATGGCAAACTAGTTGCAAAGTCAGCCTCTTTGCACCCATAGATGAGAATTTCTAGATTTCTCCTGGTGACAGCAACAGGGTGGGTGTCACTCATTCATCAGCCCATTCATCCATTTATTAACTATTATTAAGTGTGCATTATGTGAGATCCAGGCATTGGGTCGGTACTGGCGAGATGGTGGTAATTAAATATGAGGTCAAATATAAAGCCAGAGAACCGTAAGGTGTAATGGGAAAGACAGATGTTAAACAACGGGATATATGCATATACATATATACATATATATACATATATACATATATATACGTATATATGCATATATATATATATATATATTAGTTTTAACAAGCAATGCAAAGAGAAGTAAAGGGAGCCAGGAGAATTAGTAAAAAGGGAGCAAAAAACTGCATACTGTATGATCCCATTCATACAAGATGTTCCCAAAGAGTAGATCCAGAGAGAATTCACCAATTTCTCCATTCATTGCCGCTTTCATTAGTGCTGGATTCCTTCTCAGGGAACACATCCACCTGCAACCATCTGCAACCTTTATTCCACCAGCCCAGCAATCCAGCTAAAGTCCTACTAGGGCTTAATTGGCTGCTGCATCTGCCATTGGCCAGAAGGCTGTGGTGCAGGAGGGAGCCTCAGGCCCACCCCCAGGAGGTTGAGTAGGCCTGACCCAAACCCTTGGATCAGAGAAAGGGGAAGATGTGGCTCTGTCACCAGATGAAAGGGCAGTGAGAAGCAGAAGTCGTCCACCTGGGGTGTATCAAGTGTAAAGCCATGAAATGAAGGCTGTATCCCTGAGGACCCAGGACCCGTCAGGATGGATTCTGAGCAGTCCAAACTTTGTATGCAGCCCGATGCATTTCATTCCAAGTGTCTCAGGGATTCTTCACAAGTTACAATGGATTAAACTGCTTAGCTAAATACAGAAACAACAACAGAGAGTGGTCATTCATTATAGAGGAAGACTTTCAAATTAATTATGTATATGTTAATTCAGATAAACATAATTTTAATAATTAAAATTTGTAGTGTGGATTCAAGGGTTTATTTCTGAGAGGTGAGGGGGATTTTTGCTTGGTGTGGTCTGGTTTGATCCCTATGTGAATACATCAGCTCCTGTAAACCCTAAAATTCCAAGTGGTATGTGATAAAAAGGAGCCAAGTAACTTGCATCTTGGGATATTTCCACTCACAAATGTAGAGGAATTATAGGCAACACATTTATCTTCTAATTGCTGTCACATGAGATTTGTCTTGTTAGCAGGAAAATGTAATCACACGACAATAGTAAATTCATGGCAGGCATGTCTCACTCTCTTCTCACATGAAAACATCATGAAGTGATCTTGGTGCTCACTGTTATCAGATGTGACCTCAGAACCCCCCTCAACACAAGGCTCTGGGAACACCACAGCACCAAGCAAATGGAGTTGGGGACCAGGATAAACTGGGTGGGCTGGGAAGAGTTATCTAGTCTGACAAAGGCTTAGTCAGCTCTCTTATACTTCTAAAATGAACTTAAGTTTGATAACATATTCTTAGTATTTGTGTGTGTGTGTGTGTGTGTGTGTGTGTGTGTGTGTGTGTGTGTGTGTGTGTGTGTGTGTGTAGGCCAGAGGACAATCTTGGATGGATTGCCACCTACCTTTTCTGAGGCAGGGGCTCACACCTGTCTGGAGCTCACTAATTGGGCTAGCCTGGCTGTTCAGTAGGCCTCAAGGACACTTCTGTCTTGACCTCCCATTGCTGGTCTGACAGTCAGGCCTCACCACAGCCAGCATTTTTACATGGGTACTGAGTCATTAATTAATTTCTTACTGTGCCCAACATATAAATTTAACCTTGTCATAGGTATACATGCTCAGTTTCATTCTTGAAAACTTTACTGACTGGTCTCTCTCCATGGTCCCTACAGCTATAATTTTATTATCATTAATGCCTTTAGATTAAATCCAAATATAATCACCCCCACACTGTCTGTAGGTGGGCAGCACCAGTGATTCTATCTATGGTCTGTTTAACATCCATTCAGTTGTCCATAAGACTGGTTCCTAGAAAAGGTACACATTCATTAGTTATGGAAATGAGAAGACCCGGACAGACAACTGCACCATCCTGCAAGAAAGCATGGAGGAAGACAGTTCCATTCTGCCTCTCAGTACTCTTTAACAGTGACTCATGTCATAAACGCCCAAGTTCGGTTCCAGGAAAAAATTTGTCTCTACAGAAAAATTTCTATGTTTTCCATTGTCAGGAAACCAAAACCAAGTAAGCCAACATGTTTCCACTTTGCCTTCACTGCCAAGGAGCTTGTGCCAAAAATGCATTACCCAAGTGTTATAATTGTCCTGCGTCAGGTGCCTAAAGCCATCCACTCCTCCTGCATCCTCCAGACATTCCTGCATTTTCTTTGATCGTTGAGTGGGTTATTTGACATTGATTAAATCTGCAAGTTTCTTCAATCTCCTGGAAAGTGTCCAGCCTCCTGTTCCAAGATCTCCTTAAATTCTAAAATTCTATGAAATCTTCAGTGATCATAGTAGAGGAATATTAGTCTTTAATACTTCCCAGCGTCTCCAGCATACTCAGAAACAGGGACTAAATGAAGAGGTTTTAAATGCATTAAGAACCCACTGCACATCAGTAACTCTAGCGTTCCTAGGCTCACAGTCTCTGAGGACCAGTGAGGCCATGTTGGCATTCAGTCCCACCTGCAGCTCTGTACCCCACCCTAGAAAGAAGTAGAATTATTTCTGGGGCGGGGGGATCTTTAGTACAGTCTCATGAACATTCCATGTTCTTGGGAAACTGTGATCCTGAGTATAGGCTGTTGGCTTTTTCAGCTGAAGATGTCAGCATGAAGCCCCCCCTCTCCCCTTCCACTCCTCCTGTACGCTCTGACCTGTCTGTATGCAGTTACCTGGAAACCACCTGCGAGGCTCACATATCACTACATGTTCCCTTCCCTCTGGGTGGGTTCCTTCCATGAATTGGGTTAAAGCCTTCTCCACACTGTTTCTGATGGAGTAACAATGCGTGTAGTGTGGGTGGAAGTCTCCGGGGAAAGAAAATAAAGAGGGAATACAATTGTTTCTAGATCTACACCTGGTGCTTTCCAGGAAGGAATTGGGGATGAGTAGCCAGGAAGGTAGGAACAAAACGTGAGAGAAGGTGATGAAAAACCCAGAGGAAAAGACAGCTATGTGCATTCCCAAACCTTCACAGCTCCAACCAGGCAGGCACTGTTGCACCTCTGGGACTATGGAGATTCTAGGCTCAGAGAGCTGAATGCCTCTGGCCCCAGAGCACAAGGCTCTGAGCCAGTGTGCTGAGGCTCTCTCGTCACGTGACACACCTGTGTGGGATGGACGGCAGAACACCCTTTTCCTCTTTTCTCTATTCAATATCTAGTTCCAGAACTTACAGTAGACTAATTCTATCTGTGTGCTTCTAAAGTCGACTTCTTACAGATGCCAATGACAGCAACTGGATGGCTTCATATCTCAAATCCCATCCTTTCATCTGGGCCTTAGCAACAAGGTGGATCTGAAACTGAGATAGTATTGGGAGGTCTCAGTTTGTAATGTGATTTTCTACCAATGCTCAAATCAAGGTAAATATGCTTTGAAATGGCTGTGATTAAAGGTGCATGCTTGAAAAACCTGCTGGCCTGGGTTCAATTCCCCCAATCCATGTAAAGCTAAATGTAAAAAGTGGCACATGCATCTGGCATTTGTCTGAAGTGGCAAGAGATCCTGGCATTTCCCCCCCCCCACATGCATATACATACATGCACACACATACTATACAAATAAATAATTTAAAAATTATAAAGCACATATGTGTGTATATACATACATACATGCATGCATACATACGTATGTGCATATACACATACATACAAAAATGGGAGAGCTAGCTAGCTTTATTGGAGAAGAGAATGGATCTTTGGAATTCTGTGTTTGTTTATTTTAGCTACAAACCAACATAAATACATAAAGTAATATTAATCAACTTTGTAATTGTCCTTTATCTTTATTGAGGGAAATCTCTTTCTATCTGTGTTATCTGTGCAGTTAACTTTTTGAAAGGTGGAATGAATAAAAGAAGCTAAACTAGTCTGAGAGTAATGAGATGAAATACCTTTGGAAGGCAACAGTGCAACATGACTGATGTGCCAGGTCTGCAGCCCTTGAACTCTTTCGAGAAGGGTTGAAGGTATCTGCAGGCTCCTGGGAATCAGCAGAGGAGCAGGACTGAGTGGTCTGTCATGAACCCTTCTGGCTACTATTATCAGCCATGTACTGAGGCCTCTTACAGCACGAGGAAACTTTACTTCCTCAGATTTTTAGAGAGTAAAAACACCCAAAAGACATCGCTAGTGTTTTAAATATTGATTTAAAGCCCTGGAACCTTTTGTGTGTATACATAAGTGTAACAAGTTGAAATAATATTATCGTAACATTTGACATCTTAATACCTCTCAAAGAGGAAGCTATCATTGTCTGGAAAATACCTTGGTAAACATGCTTGGGATATGACATCCATGGCAGCCAAGACTTCAAGAGCAGAAAGAATAAAAACTGTTCTAGATGAGAACAGAGGAGGGCCATAGGTGAATCTCTGTTTTTCTTCCTGATGGGCATAGGAGAGGTGAGTAAGGAGGGGAAATGGAGGACAGAGTTAGAAGAACCCGAAATTAAAGTAACAATGATGATATGCATGTGTGATGTGTCTGTGGGCACATAGATGATATCTATCTACCTTATATCTATCGATCATCTCCCTGCACATGTAAACCTATACCAAACCTGGCACTACTGTACTCCTTTCATTCATATTAACTTATTTCACCCTTGAATTATCTTTGAATTATGGGTAAATATTATAGTGCCAATTTTCAATATGAGCAACTGAGGCACAGAAAGGTAAGTGCTTGCACAGGTCCCTTCATTGACAAATGTGCAGTCAAGGTACCGTCTTGTGCTGAAGCTAATTTATCATGCACATAATTTTTTGCTTCTACCTGACCTCTACAAAAACGTATTCTGTTAATTTCACACTTATTTTTTTTGGTGATTGAGTCAGTTTCTTGTGGAATTCAAAGAAAGGACTAAGTTACATATTTGGGTTCAGTGCCATTCCAAGAAGTGATACCCCAATGCCAGAAAAAAACTAACAATTTGTGCTCCAAATCCCAGAAACTCTCAAAATCCTAGACAGGGTTTTAAACTCTGGAATTGGTAGAGTTTAGGAAATTTAAACCGCATCTCAGGAGTGGGGGATGGGGTAGACCCACATGATCTCTGGGAGTCCTGAATGAAAGAGTTCCTATGGTTGGAACTGAAGGGAGGTGTGTATACATAAGAATACATACATAAGTATGGCTGCCCTCTTGCTCCGTTAGAGCAGTGAAGCCTCTGTGTGTATTCCCAGACTCCAACACTGAGGGCTGTGTTCTTACCCAAGAGCAAGCTGAAAGGAAGGACTGTGTGTCTACCCTAAGAGGCTGCCAAACTAGCTGTGATGGTAAATCACTAGTTATCAGTTTACAGGATTTACAATCACCGTGGAGACAAAGCTCTTGGCATATCTGTTGGGGAGTTTCTAGATTATGACCTACACTAACTGTGGGTGGTACTATTCCATGGGCTGGGATCCTGGATTGAATAAATAGGAGAAAACTAGCTGAACAACAGCATTCATCAATCTCTACTTCCTCCCTATACATTGTCATATACATGTGGCTTCCCGCTCCCGCCACTCCTTCCTTGCCATGATGGACTGTAACCTGGAGTTTCTATTCTTAAACTGATTTTTTAAAAATATTTTATTTATTTATGATGGAGAGAGAGAGAGAGAGAGAGAGAGAGAGAGAGAGAGAGAGAGAGAGAGAGGGCCTTCATCCACTGCAAACACACTCTAGACACATACACCCTCTTGTGCATCTGGCTGTATATGGGCACTGGGGAATTGAACTCGGGTCCTTCTGCATTGCAGACAAATGCCTTAACCGCTAAGGCATCTCTTCAGCCCTTAAACTGATTTTTGTCAGGCATTTTTGTCTCAGCAACAAGAAGTTGACTACTACACTGCCCGTTTATTTGGTCTTTCTCTGACTAGTGTTTTAAAAAACTTTTACTAAGTTGCCAATACCTATAACTAAGGGGTTTACCATTTTATAGGTCACGATTTCTTGCTTGTCTTGAAAATCTAGAAACCTGGGGCTATCTTTTATCAAGACAACCTGTCACCAGAGGTGGGTCTCCTCACTTCCTTTGCATGGGCCATGAAATTTCCAGTGGCATCAGCCACTCTTCCTGCCTGCCTTGTTCATTTACTCCTCCTGTGTGGAATCTGAAGCCCCTGATATAGTAAAACAATGAGAGATTTACTGTCAATTCATATCTCAACCCAAACTTGTGTCTTGCCCATTCAGAGGTCTATCATAGATCTCAAATCCCAGAACCAAAGTGTTTCTTACTGAAGTAGTTCAATGCCCAGTACAGCACAATATACATTTCTTAGCTCCTGGGTTGATAAATGGATAGATGGAAGCTCACAGTGACAAGTGAGCAGAAGGAAGTTCTAACTCTTCTCATCAGAACCACTGTCACCACAGAGAATCTGCCAGTTGCAATGATCTCGTGCAGGCCTGAAGCTCTTCACCACCTCTCTTCTGAATACCAACCAGTTCCCAAGGTCATACTTCTCAGACTTTAGACGTGAAAGGACAACCCAACCCAAGCCTGAAGCAGAGATATGGGCAACTCAGAGGGTCTTCAAAAGATGGTTGGAGTTCAAGAAGAAATCTCAGTCATCTTGATAGACCCCAGATCCCATGGTGCAGCCTGTGCAGCCTTGTTGTTGGCTGCGTTGGAGTTTAAGCCTTAATTATTATTCTTTTATACTTACAGTCTTGGAGCTCGGCTATTAAAGTGCTTTCAAATGTTTGGGAAGTCAGTCGAATTTAAGTTTATCCTCTTACTGTTTGGATGACAGGAACTATTTGTAAACGAAGCGCACTGCCAGTTACCAGCATTTATTTGCAGTTATATCACAAATGTTTTTGAAACTTGTGTTTATCTACAATTTGACACATCAAGAGGACTTTTGCTCTTGGCCCAGCTCCTGCCAAGGCAAATGGTTATGTGTTAAAGTTGCTTTCATCAGACCTTCACAGACCTCATAGCTGACTCTCACATCTCCCTCGTATCAGGGTTACCCAAACTGATGTTAGGCAATCAATTGAAGACATATGTGACGAGCTGGAGAGCCCATGCAAGGGAGAAGGGGGTGGGGGTAGAGAGCAAGCTCCATTTGGAATCATGTCATGAATATGCACTGTCTTCAGAGAAGCTGGCTCTGACATCCACAAAGGCCATTTGGCACAGGACCCAGCTGCTCTCTCTTCCACCTCTGTTCTGATTGCAGTGACTGCTCTTTGCTCTGCTGAGGAAGATGTGTCAGCCCCCTGAAGGCATCTGTTTCACTCTGCCTGCTTCCCCACCATTTCAGTTAAGCTCTGCGAAATCCTATCTTGGCCAAAGTGCGAAGGAAGGAAAGCTCTCTGTTGGAAAGATGAATGTTTTTTGTGATGGGTTTTGAAAATCTTAGTACTTCATAGCTGGAAGGAGACCTTCAGAGATGATCCAGTCCAAACACCAGCTTATCTAATTCATATATTCATTCAACAAATATTCACCAAACTCCTTCAACATGCCAAGCGCTGTTCAGCATGATGAGGAAACACTGGGAATAAAACAGACAAGGCCCCCGCTTTCATGGAGTAAGTGAACGAATAGCATGATTTCAGGGAACATCAGCTCCTACGAAGAAGACCACAGAGGATAGTGTGCAAATGAGTGATTGGGAAAGAGGTTCTTTAGAAACGAAAACCCCAAGAGGTCAAATATTTGACCTGAAAGTAAATGATAAGAGACTAGCCAAGCAAAGACCTCTGGGGAGGCAGATAGAAAACAGCAAGTTAACTTGTTTATTGGCTGTCCTTCAACACAGGTAAGCACAGGTCTCTCCACCCTGGGCAGGAGGCTTCAGACAGCCCTGAAACAAAAGCTACCATCCTTTGTCTTCTATTTTCCCAGCAAATTTATGCTCTGAGAGGCACAGGATATAGGAAAACATGCCTTGGCAAACAGAGAGAGGGATATGTTGCTTCCATAATGGAAATCACTCTTGATTAAAATGATCTCTCAGGCTGGGCTGTTTTATGTCCTTGTTTCTTCGCGTGCTTTTCAGTATTTTCCATCATTTCTGGTCCAGGTTCACAGGGAAAGAAAATCTCTAGATCAAGCAATTCTAAGACTTTACTAGTTTGTAGATCACTTTCAGAGCATTTGTATATCTAACAGGCCATCTGTGCCAAGTCTTACTTAATATTTTTATTTACAGTAAATTTTATTTTAAAACTATTCACCTGGCCCAATTGAAAAGAGCCATAAAATTATGGTGAGTTTGATATCCTGCTAGATTATCTTTAAAAAATTTTTATTTACTTATTTGAGAAAGAGAGTGAAGCAGACAGAAAGAGTGAATATAAGTGTGACCGAGCCTTCCACCACTGCGAACAAACTGCAGACACATGAGCCACTTTATGCATCTGGCTTTACATGGTAATTGGGAAATAGAACTTGGGCCATCTGGCTTCTGCCTTTAACCACTGAGCCATTTCTCCAGTCCATAGATTATCTTTTAAAAAGTTTTTGTTAGCACATATTAATGATACATAATAATTCATTTTATTATGACATTTTCATGTATACAATATATTTTATTCTTACTCAATAACCATAGGCCTCTCTTATCCCTCTCCAACTCTTACTAATCACTTTTTCTTCACTTGCTTCATTTTTTCTTTCCTCTTTCTCACACACATGCATGTGTACCCTTCCTTCCTTCCTTTATTTCTTTCTTCCTTTCATTCAATTTTTCTTTTTTTGTGACCCAATGACTTTCAGAGTTATTCACAGGAGTGTGAGTGAAGGATGATTTTCAGGAGCATAGGCACCTTACCAATGACTGTACCACTGAAGAGAATGTCTCTCCCTCCCACAGCAACCATTAACTGCAAGAACAAGGTCTCTTGAGGCCCTCTCTTCACCATAGCAGAACGTGGATGAGCCCACTCTTAAGCAGGTCAGGTGCTGATAATCAGAGCTACTGTGAATTCATAAGTGCAACAGGCATATCATGTCCAGAAGAAAGCATTCCACAACACTCCACCCCTCCTCCTTGGTCTTACATTCTTTCTTCCCCCTCCTCTGCTATGTTTCCTGAGCCGTGGATGAGGTGATACAGATTACTCATTTAGACTCAGCACTTTGATCATGCGTGAGTCTACATGTACTACTGTTCATTGCAAAGAGAATCCTCTCTGACCAAAGCTTACTGGAGCACTAACTGATTGGTATAAACGAAAGTACTGAGAAGGCACTCTGACAAGGGTGTCAAGCTAGGTCAGTGAAACAATAGCAGTAGCTTTTTCACTGGGGCCCTTAACCTCAAAAACCATGAGCTTTTGACCAGATGACTCCTCTCCTGGGAATCAGGCCTCAAAGCCAATCAGAAAATGGTTGGTTACCTCCACAACAATGTCTTCAGCAATAGGGTCTTACTCTCTTTCTCTAGTGGCAACCAACAGTAGTGCAATAGTCTCACTAGATTATCTTTAATGTCATACACAAGATACAAAAGTAATATTAAAGTTTAAATGTTCAACTATTATACTTCCTATAAATCACATTCTAGGGGCATATGATTTTAGGCACCCCAATTTCTATATTTAATAGAGGATATGCTCTCTTAGAAGATTAGAATGTAACAAGCATGTCCTTTCTCTTTAGATTTTAGTTTTTGTTTTGGTTTATTGTTATCTTTTAAGCAGGAACTCACTTGAGCCCAAGTTGACCTGTAACTAGTTTAGTAACTCAGGCTGGCCTTGAACTCATGGTGTTCCTCCTTAGTTTTGCTTTTAACATAAACATTTATGCCAACATTAATTGTTGCTTCCAATTCAAGTACAGAATATATATATATATATAGATATATATATATATATAATTATTAGAGTATATTCCTTCCTCCCTTTCTTCCTTCATATACATTTTATATATGTGTCATTTATCACATGTATTCCATGTGTAGCAATCAAGGACATCAACAGATCTATCACCCATAACATTAATCATTTCTTTGTGTTGGAAATATTCCAAGTCTTCTCAGCTATTTTGAAATATTCAATTAATTGTTGCCAACCATAGCCCTACTCTACTAAAGAACATCAAAGAGGTATTTCTCCTATTGAACTGGACCCTGTACATATCACCCATTATCTCTCCAGCCATCCCCAAGCTGTTCCTAGAATCCTAACCACTATTACAGAATATCTTATCCCTGAAAAACTAAGGATTAAACTCAAAATAAATGCTACAACCACCAGCTTTTCTTGTAAAGGACAGAATGCCCTCTGGAGAGTGTCATCAAATGACAGGGCACCTAAGAACTCTAAGCAAGGAAAGCAAGATGCCAGAATCAAGCATACTTTTAGAATCCTTAGTATGAATTTGCAAAAGTAAAGAGAATAGTATTGTGGTGGTTTGATTCAGGTGTTCCCCATAAACTTCTTCTGAATGCTTAATATCCAACTGATGGCAGTTTGGGAATTGGAACCTTGTTGGAGGTGTGTTCTTGGGGGCAGGATTATTGGTACTAAAGCGAACTTCCCCTTGCCAGTGTTTGGCATACTCTCCTGATGCTGTTGTCCATCTGATATTGTCCAGGAGGTGATGTCCAGCCTCTGCTCATGCCATCGGTTTCCCTGTCATCCTGAAGCTTGCCCTTGAGTCTGTAAACCAAAATAAATCCTTTTCTCCCATCAGCTTGCTTTAGGTCGGGTTCTTTCTGCCAGGAATGAGAAGCTGACTACAAGTATAATGAAGTCTTATGTAGTCGTCCCTCTTGGGGATAACAACTCATTGTTGGCCTACTAAACAATGTAACTCATTATGGAAAAAAAATAATAATAAAAAATACCCCCCCAAAAAAAGAATTGTCAACTTGCAGGCAATTTTGTTTCATTTATTCTCACAACCATTTCACTCTCCCTGATGAATAATTGAGAAGCAAATTCCAAGCATGGTTTTATTTCATCAGAAAATATCTCAGCAAGTGTCTTTAGAAGGGGTCTGATTTTTATCACAATACTATAATCAGGCAACAAAATTAATTCTTTGATATTATAAACTAAATGGCATTCAAAACACATTTTACAGTTGTTTTATTTAAATCAAGATCCAAACTAAACCCCACACACCCATTTGATGAGTAACTCTCATAAGTCATCTTAAATCCATAGTTCTCTCCTACCTTTTTTCTTGGAACTTGATTTGTGAAAGAAGCCAGGCCATTGTTCTGAAGTGTTTCCCATGCTAAGAATATCTTCTGATTACAGCTTTCTAGTGTCTGTGTGTAACACATTTTTCTGTTCAAATTTTAGAAAAATTGGCATCTAACTATAAAGTTGTTCTCCCTAATCATGAAGACAAAGGCCATTTGTGACTAACACTGGAAGTGTGGATGGTCTGAATTAAGATGTGGTACAAATATTATCCCTACGATGGATTCCAAATTCACGGTAAAAAAAATACCTTAAGTAATATTTGTGCTGGTTATTTGTTGAAATGATAACATTTTTCTTTTATTTGTATAGCAGTTATGTTCTCATTACTGGGACAAAACATCTGACCAGAAACAACTTTTGGGAAGAAAAGATTTATTTCAAGCTTGCAGTTTCAAGGGGAAGTCTCACCATGGAAAAGAAATCATGACAGGGGCTGGAGAGATGGCTCAGTGGTTAAAGGTGCTTTCTTATAAAGCCTGATGGCCTGGGTTCCATCCCCCAGTTACCCGTGTAAAGCCAAATGCACAAAACGATGCATGCATCTACAGTTCATTTGCAGTAGCAAGATGCCTACCTTGCTAGATACCCTTAGCCCTTTCCCCGGCCTCTTGCAGAAGATGTGACAGAAAGGAAGAAAGAAAGCCAGAGAGGATGGGGAAGAGTGCTTTGAGTGTTGTTTTCCAGCCACAAGGTGGCTATTGCATTCACAGTTGGTTGTCATTACCTGCACAATATTGGGCCCATCAACATAGCATCATGGATAATGATGGAAGACACGGAAAAGGCATCAAAATTGAAGTGGGTCTGGGAGGAAGAGATTCAGTGGAAGGGGAATGGGGAAATGGGGCAAGAGAGAGGGATGGGAGATGACTGCAATGAAAACATATGTGGGCATATGTAAAAATTGTCAGTAAAGGGTTATAAAAATGTTTCTAGACATTGCCAAATATGCCCACTAGTGCAAAATCACCTCTCTCTCCATCTCCCCATCCTCAGTTTGCAAATTGCCCATCTAGAATCACTATTTCTAGAGGCCTTAACACAAATTTAACCTCATTGATGACATCCCACCTGAAATCAACTTTCAACTTTATATTTCCCTCACATTTTGTTGTGATATCTAACACTCATCGTACCATTTCACAGTCCTTTGGGTTTATTTCCCTCACCAGAATGTGAACTTCTCAAGGGCAGCCTCCGTATCTGAGAATGCCACAGCCTGAACAGACAGCAATCTAGGCTGTTTAGGAGCTGTTCCTTCATATGCATTACAAGAACCTTGAATAGAATAGACTGTTTATGAGAAGAAAATTAGAGGTAGATCTGTCATTGGACTTGAGGATTTCTTTACTCATGAAGCACAAAATTAGAGAAACAGTAAGCCCGAGAAAGTTATTTCCTAAGTAGGCTATAGCCTAATGTAATAGGTATGGGGCTGGAAGGTCAAAAGACAAATATATAAATGTATATATAAGCAAAGAAAATAATCTCAACTTGGGATATAAGTGCATAAAGAAAATAATCGATGTGATAAGCCAAAGGGAAGAATGAGTTGGAGAAACCATAGGCAAATAGGGAAGGGCGTTTCAGCTGTGCCCTCCCCCAGACCCTCCCAAACAGACTCCACAGTAGACTTGAACTAGAAATGTTCAGAGCTGGGATCACAGATCAAGGGATTATATGCACTGAGGAGAGGAATGTGGAGCCAGACAAAACATGGTGTCCATGGCCAAGCTTTAGACTTCTAGGAGTAAGGAGAAGTTACTGAACAGTTTAAAACACAGTTGAAGATTATGATTTACATTTTATAAATGCCAGATTTATTGAGATAAATGCACCTACCATAAAATTCTTCCAGGTTGTTCAGATTATCACCATGAGCCAGAGGTGAAAGGATGGTGGGAGGTCTCTTATGTCTTTCCTGAGATATACACTGCTCTGTATATATGCATGGCTTCCTAGCGTCCCTAAAACTTGTCAAAGCTTTTCAAATTCTCCTATGACATTCACCAATTTTTTTCCTTATAAGTTTTTTAGATGTACTTACTCACTAGCCCTAACATGTAAAACTTATCAGTGGTACTAAACAATTGATACTCATTTTGACAAAACTTTCAAAGATAGATCTATATGCACAGAGCAGAACTCTCTATATACTCATCGACAGTGGTTTGCTCATTTTAAATGGGAAGATCAATGTGTTTTGACATTGTATGTGCTCAACACTCCAGAAAATATAAACATAGACTATATTCATCACTTCCAGAAACATTCCTTTATACCTTCACATCTACCTCCCCCCAAGACGTAGGTCCAAGACAATAGCCTCCATCTAGATTTGACCTTTCTATAATATCATGTATGTGGGATCACAGAGCAGGTGGCTGTTTTAGAGATATAAATTTCTAAAAATATGTTTTTGCTGGTTTGTGATGGATGAACTGAAGAGAGCCAAGGGTTGAAGCAGTGAGGAGCTTTAGAAGGCCTAGTCCAAGTGCAACCTGGTAGGAAAGGAGGTAACAGTGGGTGGATGTGGCCAATGATACCATAGAGGTAGAAGGAAATACCAAGAGTGTTTTCTAATCACATTGAAACATTTTAGGTTATGAAATTGAAATCATGTGTCCCGTATTTAACAAGACATCAGAATTTATACACTTTCAGACATGAACTTATTCAGTGGAGAAGGGATTTGGAAGGTGACTATGATCATGATATATTATGTGTATGGAAGTTGTCAATAATAAGTATATATATATTCACTCATCCTTTCTTTTTTAATATTTTATTTATTAATTTTCAAGCAGAGAGATACAGAGAAAGAGAGAGAGAGAGCACCAGGGCCACTACCTTGTGGGTCTGGCATATGTGGGTAGTGGGGAATTGACCTGGGGCCTTAGGCACTGAAGACAAGTGCCTTAACCTCTGAGCCATCTCTCCAGCCCTACTCATTCTTTCTTGAAGGTGGTTAGTTTCCCACACAAATATTTATTTCTACATGATTTCAAGCAAATGTCCCTGTCACATAGCTCTACCATGTATATTTGTAGATGGAGTTCTAAACACTCTGTTTTGCCAGTCTTCTACTTAAGACAGAGGCTAATTAGATCATCTTCTGGCTTTGATCAGAGAGGGTCTTTGGAAAGTTTAATGGGTGAGAATGGACTCGATTGCCAGACAGTAACCAGTGTGCCAAAAATAAAGCATTAGTCAAAGCCAAGAAAATAGTGTTGGCTGAGGCCTGCCTGGGTATGGGCTCCAGGTATTCAAACAGCCTGGTTGATGGAAGCAATTAGGAGCGGCAGTAATTGCCTGTCAGGCAACATTGCCATTTGCTAAGGACAGAGCTGATACATTTAGACACAAAGACTGCTGGGCCCTCCATTGTGGCCTTTTCCTTCGAAGGATTTCTTCTGGTTTCCATTACAATGAAGCTCAGCCTGCCAGCCCCATTAAAGCAAGCCTCAAGGTGGAAGGGAGAAGAAGGTCTTGAAATAAGTCTTTCAAGGTTACTGCAATGGTTGGTTTTAGTTATACACCAGGGTTCCTGTATACATTTATTTATCAATTCTTTATGCTAAGTGATGAAAGCACCAAGTCTCCATCCATGAGGGAGCCAAGGAGC
>PVHP010001436.1:89056-107236 GCA_004024765.1 Zapus hudsonius | reverse complement strand
ACACACACACACACACACACACACACACACACACACACATTGGTTTTTGAGGCAGGGTCGCCCTTTAGCCTAGGCTTTACCTGGATTTCACTATCTTGTCTCAGGGTGGCCTTAAACTCACAGTGATCCTCCTATCTCCCGACTGCTGGGATTAAAGGTATGCACCACCATGCCGGGCACTTCCCTGGTTTTACTTAGTCTAGGAATTCTGTGGATAAAAAAAATGCTTCCCATAGTTATGGTAGGCCTTTTGACCTCAGCAAACCTACTCTGGAAGATCCCTCACAGAAATGCCAGGAAACTTGTTTTTTCATGGTGATTCTTAATTCCATCAAGTTGATAAACTTGCCAAAACATTTTAATCAGTTAACATTTGTGAAATATACTACAGGCCCACTTTTGTGTGTTCATTTTAAATGAACAGCAGTAGGAAATAGTGTGATTTTGTGCAAAACCCTGACTTCAGGATCTAATACTCCCATGAACTTCTAATAGTTACTAAGATGATTCCCCGAAATTATGCCAGTCATTAGGACAATCTTCAGAGTCAGTTTAGTCAGAGTAACATTAATCAGAAATACAGAATTTGTATCATTGTATAAACAATTATTCCTCTGATAAAAGGAAAGTAATATCAACAAAATAATGATTATATTGCTCTTAACATAGTATTTTAAATTTTTTTATTGTCTATAATGAGTTACATTATTTAGTGAGCAAATAGTGAGTTGTTACCCCCAATTCCCTGATGCCCCCCTCCCCCATCCCCAATCAGCTGGATATCCTCCTCCATGGGTCGTCTGGATCAGTTCTTGTGACAGCGGACCATGGATAGCCTAGTATTCAGCCAGGGACTCCTGAGGCAAGCTGACTGGTAGAAATAGTCTCATTGACCAATAAACAATTCATTAACTGTCAAATAAGTGGATTTTTTTCCTATTTGAGACTTCCAATATCTTTTTCCACTTAACAATGTTAGAACTTTCTTTCCTTAAATCCTCTGTCCCCATGCCTTTATAGGGATTAGAGTGTCTCTTCAAAGGTTATCTGACCATTCATTTTCTTTTTTTTTACATATGTGCACAGTGTGTGTGTGTGTGTGTGTGTGTGTGTGTGTGTGTGTGTGTGTGTGTCTGTGTTGGACTTGCCTGTATGCATATGTTGCATTCTGCTTCATGTTGCTGGCCCAAAGAACCAGACCAAAAGCAGCTTGTAGAAGGAATGAGTTTGTTTTGGCTTACATTCTCAAGGGGATGTTCCATGATAGCAGAGAAAAACATGGCATAAGCAGAGACTGGACACCTCTTGACCAACATGAGGAGGACAACAATAGCAGGAGAGCATGGCAAACACTGGCAAGGGGAAGCTCCTTTAAGCCTGCCCCCAACAATGTACCCACCACCTCCAGGAGTCTCCAATTCTCAAAATGCCATCAGCTAGGGGCCTAGCATTCAGAACACATGTTTATGGGGGATACCTGAATCACACCACCAGAGTGTGTTTATGAGTGTGCATGTATGTAAGAGTGTAGGTGCAGCACATATACATGTGTGTGCGTGTGCAGCATTTATGTGGGTGCTGAGAGTCAAAACATTCACCCCCAAGGTTGTGTGCTAAGAAATTTATCCACTGATTCAGTCTCACTTTCTTTCAAAGACTCTTCTTGCATCTTAAAACTTTTGAATTGAAAAATTCAAGTCTTGAATATATTTTATAAAACTAAGCATATTTTCCAAGCTTAAAATTTTCATCTTAAGATGTCTGCTCTACAACTCCAGCTGAAAATAAAATAAACAAAACAAAAGTGGAAACTATAAACTGCAATGTTCCTTACAAAGCTCCTTGTTCTGTACTCTCCATTTCAACTCTTATTAAGTGAATTTATGGAATTTGAATATTTCTTCTACATCTGCAAATCACATGTGCTTTTACATTCCAATCATTGCTTGGCTAAAATGGGGTTTCCTTTCTCTCTGACCTATCTTCTTGCATGCAGTGCTCATCCTGCTTCCAGAATGATCCATGGATAATGAAAACCCACTGTCACTCACTAGCTAACCCCTCCTCTCCCCCAGTGCTGTCTTATTTTCTACACATAAACTCTAAATCTTGGTGTAGGTTTCTGAAGGCATGAACTGTGATTAGATTTTTTTTTTTGAATTTACCTTCATTTAATTGATTCACAGAGCACCTTGTGGAATATATACTGGTGTTCCAAACATATTCAAGGAATGACTTTTAAGAGATTATCATGCATGACTTGAAAAAGAGATCTATAGGCAATAAATGGAGGCTCTTAAATAAAATCCACCTATCATCCATTCCTGAGTGTGGTGTAGTGGTCATGAGTGGAGCTGAGCTGTAATCTAAATGCATGTCAGCTCCATTGAAGAAATGAATGTGTGTATAAGTTTAGATCTCTCTAGGACCAAATGCGAAAACAAACAAACAATAGTATTTCAGGACAATGACATATTGATGTGCATCATAACATCACACCTATTTTAGGAGCTTTATCTGATTTGAATTACAGAATGCTTTTATGAGAGTTAGATGAAGGCAGAAGAAAATTTTAGAAGAAAAGTAAATGTAAATTTGCAATCAGAAACTTTTATATAAAATTTCATGACCCTTAGAGAGCTTAGCTTAAAAATTCTTGCTATGATCAATATTTAATTCCCTTAGTGCTTGGTCATGTGGGTTTAAAAGTTATATCAGAAAAAAAACTACAAACTATTATGTATTCCATTAGAGTAGATGGCATAGCCTAAAGGAAAAAATTTGCTCTAAGAATAATAATACACCAATTAGAAATTCATTTTCTTGATACAGAATACCAAGTATTATCTTTTTTAGAGTTCCAGAGAAGTGTGTTCTGAAATAGGTGCATAGATTGCTACTCACGTTTACTCTAAACAATCCAAAGAATCAAACCATACATACTCTAATTTTCAAATACATCTACCGAGACTTTCAGTTTTATTTTTTTCTTTGACATTTTAGAATTTAAACTATTCACAAAGCCACAAAGGTGAGATTGCACTGACTTCACACAATGCATCTAATTAGTTTAGAAATTAACAATGCCATTCACGGTTTTATCCTTATGGCCAAAGATTACTTTACTTAAGTGAAAAAAATAAAAACATGTAGCTCTGAATAGTAAGTGGGTGATTCAGAGTTTATAAATACCCCTCCTGGAGTATTCATTCAAGTGCCCTCCTCCTCAGACTCAGGGATTTAGTTAGAATTATATGGACAATTTGCCACTTTGCCATCTGTCCTAAAGTAATCATCATGTTTCTACAACAATTGCATTGTGGAATCTTCCTCAAGGAACAAAACACTACTTGGAACAATTAGACTGGAGACAATTGAGTCTGTTGGCCCAGCAGAGGGAATTATTCATGAATACCACATGTTTCACATATGTTGGTCCTATTGTGGACAAAAAGAGAAGTCTATAATTTTACACTGATTTGAAAACATGGTTAAAACACTAGTAAATCTTGGAAGTCTCCTCAAAGATGAACTTTAGATCCAGAGCAGAAGTTAAGGTATTTTAAAATATTCTTAACTGTGAGGAGCACCTGAAGAATTCATCCCTCTCACGTTACTGATGTGTGTACTGAGCATGGTTGTCTTTAAAACTTTGAATTTGATTCGCATTTTTTCTTTGTTCCCTGCTGTCAGTGATCAGCAGATGTCTGTTGAATTGACTCATGACCACTGAAATTTGTGAGAGATTTTGTGTGTTTGATAATCAAATAATGTCACACCCTAGTAACCCTCCCTAAGATATGAAATAATGTAAAATGAGGTAATAATGCCAATCAGATTGGTGTTTTCATTCCTTTGTTCAATAGTGTGCAGTCAGTACCTACTCGAGTGTGTGGTCATCATTAAGAGTTCTTAAAAGAAAGGACCCGCTAAGCAGTCAGGAGATGACTGGACATATGTGTAGTGTGATAATAGGACACAAATAGTGAATTTAATCAGACTATGTTCTACTTTTTGTTATATAATTTACTATTGTTGATACAATTGCTGTTGTTTGGCAGGAAGTGAAAAACAATCATATGATAAAGGGCATTTTCTTTATGTAAACTCCCTGTGAGTTCTTTTTCTCACTTGAAAAACTTAAATATAGTTTATTACCAAGTTTCCATGCTTCTGGTGGCTGGCAAAACATCTGGGATATTTTTGAAGGACTCAAAATTAGAGAACACCAGGCCATTATGAAAGCATTGATGAATTAAAATATTCCATATTTCTACTACATTATCATCTACAGATTCCTTCTCATGAATGCAGTAAAGCAGTGTATTCTGTAAGGTAAGTAAATATTTTGATAGCTGATGCCAGGTAACAGAAAACAAGCTTTCTATCATCTGTATATTTGCAAGAAAAACAAATCTACTTTTGTCTTTTAAGGAAAACTCCAAAGTGTTTTAATTTTATAAAACTAGTCTACCAAATTATTTTATTAACAGCAAATTATTATACACACAAATAAATGGAAGGAGACTAAAATATTCTCTAACTGCCATGGTTTTCTAAACTTAAATTTAAGATATATTAAAAAGTAGGTCAAGCAGCTAATTACTTTGACAGATGCCTGTATTCCCTGCACTGAAGAGCCCGAGACAGGAGGATCAGGAATTCAAGGCCAGCCTAAGCTACATAGTGAGTCTAATGTTTTCATGGGCTTCAGGAGACTCTTCTTTAACAAAAGTTGTAGGTAAAACAAACTTCAAGCACATCAGTAGGATTGTCATCAAAATAAGAACCTCTCTGTGCACTGAGAATGTATATACTGTGTACCCCTGGGAAAAGCAGGGTAATGGGGCTTCAAACTTTTAGAAAATGGAATTTACCATGTGTCAGTATAGACACAAAAGATTTGAGAGGAGAAATTATATTGATATCCATCCAAGCACTATTCAGAATCCAAAGGTAAAAGCATACTACCTGTCTGTCAATGGATGAATAGATAACATAAATGGGTGTGTGCATGCAGCACAATGCTACTTAGCCTTAAAAAGTATGGAAATTCTACGTGTGCTTCAAAAATAAGAAATTTGAAAACATGCTAAATGAAGTGAAGCAGTCACAGAAAGATAGTAGGACTTCAACCTCACTGAGTGACCAAAGTAGTGGTGAGGATATACATTTTATGGGTACAGAATTTCCGTTTATCAAGATGAAAATAAAAGTGTAGAAATGTATGAGAATAGTGGTGTTGTAGCTATGTGAGCAAAGTTAATGCCACTGAACTAAAGAATTATTGAAATGTTAAATTTTATCTTTTTTTCCACATTTTAAAATATAAATTCTATATAAGTGAACTAAGATTTAAATATTTATCTTTCTTATAAATTATTTTATGTTGAATTCTCTGGCTACATTATATTTTATTTATAAGTAAAGTACCATTATTTGCAATGCAGTTAGTTTGTTTGCATTAATAAATAGTTCTGTCACACTTTTCCAGTTTCTGTTTTTTGCAGCTGGTTGAAACAATATTGTTGTTTCATGGCTTAGTTGGGGAGCTGCAGAGTGCATCAGCTCCCTGTTCATCCACAGAGCTGAGTGAACAGCATCTTGGAATAGCAGTGAGCCCACAAGAGGAAGAACTCTTGGGAGACAGTCGCAGTGGATAGCTCTCCTTATTATGCAGAAAAAGGTTGTGTATATACAGGAAAAAGCAGTGGCAGGGACAGAAGCAGTAAGGGGATTGGTAGGGGCAAGGTAGTCTGGGTCATGAATGGATTGGCAGGGGCCATTAACCTGTGGATGCCTAGTTTGCATAGATAAGATGGGGGTTTTTCTCAGCTCCAAGTGGTGGGAAGTGTGTGACTTTAGGTGCATACTGGATGGCGGTGGCTATAGAGGAACTGTGACCATTTTTTTTTAATCACAGTTTGTTTTTGGCCTGCCAGGGGGGGCTGGAGTTTCTAGGATAAAAGAATGAGACTGATGGCCAAACTCCTACCAGTCTCAATAATGACGTTATCTGGGTTTCAGGCCAGCCTCAACTTCCTTTAAACCTAAATCCTCCATGCCTCTTAGCACGGTCCTGCACAATATGACCCAAGCAAAATGAGTCCATCTCCTGTGAAGAGCTGTGTTCATGTGATTACCTGAACCTGACCAGCTGATGTAGCCCCCAATCCTAAACACAGAGAAAGCCATCATGCTTTAAACATTTGTAAGTAGTGAATCCAGTTCATTTGAAAATGTGTTAGCAAGTGAGTAGTAGAAAGAAAAAATAATCTGGAAAATTCAAAACAAAATGTTGGTAATAACTGTTAATATTTATTTCTGTAAATGATGTATATTTGAGCATAGAGAGATGGCTCAGCAGTTAAACACACTTGCTTGCAAAGCCTAATGATCGGGGATCAATTTCCCAGTACCTGTAACAAAGCCAAATATCAAAATATAATATGTGTCTAGTGTTTGCTTGCAGTGGCAAGAGGTCCTAGTACACCCATCCTCATTCTCTCTCTTTTGGCTTGCAAATAAATAATAAATATATGTTTTTAAATTATGTACTCATTAAATTTTGTATATAGAGCATTCTATAATAACTAAAGGATTAGAAGAAGAGTTGGTGTGGTGGTTAAGTTTTGTTGTCAATTTGAGCTGTTTAGTAAAATTGGGTGGGTCTCTGAGGTTATTTACAGAAAGGCAGCCCTCTTAGTAGGATGCTCAGGGAAGCTAGAAATGAACATTCCCTCCTGGGAGGGCAGTGCAGGAAGGAAATTCCAGAGACTCAGGAAGCCCATAAGTCTGGGATAAGTTTGCAAGAACCTGCTCTAAGGCTATAAAAAGAGGGAAATCTCTTGTCCCCCTGTCTGTTTTGCTGGTGTGTGTATGGTGTTGGTGATGGTTTCTCTCTCTGCTTGTCCTGTGAAAAGGGGAAGGGGCAGCCTCTTTCCCTGGACGTGTAACTTCAATAAATCCCTCTACTTCCAATCGTGTCTGGTTTGAAGGTTCATCCCAATGGCATGTGGCTGACTGGAACAATGAATGCCTCTTTTTTTTGCAAGATGCTGACATATGGATAAGCATGTGGGTTTTTGTTTGCTTATTGCTTATAGTAATGTATACTATAGGAATTTTATGACCTCATATCTACCAAATAAAGATTCTCATTTATGAAAACATTGTCCATACCTGGAGTGAAAAATCTCAGCTTTATTTAGTATTATATTCACATGTGTATATTTCATTAATGTATGCTAATTTTCCTTTTAAGTGGTTAATGTTAAATATGAGTTCTCACCAACTTTTGTAGAGCTCCCCTTCCTTCATTCAGTCATTTCTGTTTAATTTGCCCTGTACCCCTCAAGTACTTGTTAAGGAATGGTTCTTTGTCTAAGAAATCTTGGTATTTTGTTTTCAAAAACATTTTACTCACAATCTCTGTACATATACATATAGAAGATATACCATGATCATAATCTCCTCCCTCCACCCTTCCATTTTCCCTCCTCAATCTCTCCTCCACTGATTCCTTTCTTCTTTTCAACTAGTCTGTCACCTGTTTTGATGCTTTCCATTTTTCCCTCCTATTGTGCAGGTCTTATATAGTCAGTATCAGCTATTGTGAGGTCATGAATACCATGGCTACTTTGTATCTGGAAGACAGTATTACAAAGCACTCCTCCCCTTCCTCTGGCTTTTAAATTCTTCCATAATGGTCTCTGACTGGCAAGTCTTTTTTGAGAGATAATGATAGTACTTGATTTCTTTGTATTGTTATACTTCCTCTTAAAAATGCACAAACAGCATATACATGTTAAATCTATGTCTACCTTTTGGGCATAATTTTATATATTGCCCTTTGCTTTACTTATAACTGAATTGTGTAGGGTGCATATTGATCTCCAATATTCCTGTCTTCTCTGTTACTGATTCTTGTTCCTTTACCATTACCAGTACAAAGTCAGGGATGACATTAATATCATTTGTTCAAATATCACGTGTAAACATAAATTTTCTGTATCTCCCTCTTTTCATTGTAGAGTTTTTAAGAAAACTAGCTATTTTGAGCTGAACTGTTCTATTGAACTGAAATGTTCATTTCTTTAAAATGTCATCCATTTATGAAAATTACCCTCACTTTACCCTCTAATGAATGTGGGATTAACCTAAAGACATCTATTATGTTAGGGTTGTGGATACTATTTTCATGCTTAAGGAATTTGCTGGTGTATGCTGCATCCCTCCACCGCTGACCCAGACTTTAGCTGGTCGCTAGTGTCCCATCAGTCTCTATTTATATGTGGACTCAGAACCTTAGCATCAACATTTGAACACTATTATAGATTCAAACTCTCCATCCCATCCTGGGACTAAAGAATCATAACATGAATTTTTAAAAGATTCCTAGGGATGTCTGTGCACATTACAATTTTATAAGCATACTTAAAGTCCCCTAGATCTAATATTTACATATTAATATTGCACATAACTGATAATAAGAATCCAAATTCAGAGCATTTATATGTACAAGTTCTTTGATAAATTTCCTTTGTTTTGTTGTCTTATTTATGCCTCACATTAGCTCTATGAGATAGGTATTACTATTATGGAATTTGCTATTTGATAGTGAGCTTGAGAGATCTTATAACTTGCCTCAGTTCAAACAGCTAATGAATTGAAGCCCAGTTCCTCTGGATGAAATGGCTTGTGCTATTTGACTTCCTTGACAAGGTTTTGTCTGAGATTTTGTGATACGTGGGAAGAAATGTCATCATATTAACTTAAATCTTTAAATTAATAAAAACACATTTAGTTGGGCCTTAAAAGCATATCTCAATAAATTTTTATATATTTTAGTAAACAGAATTTACACACTGTTTTCAGATTCCTTTCTCGGGTAGAGTGGTCACAAAAAGGTTAAAATATGTTGTCAGAGAAATGAGATTTCTATACTTTATTCATAAAACAAGAAGAAGAACTCACTTAAGATTGTGTGAAAGGAGACACTGTAATTCCTTGTGACCCGCTTGATAGAGTTGGTAAGGAAACAAATGATGACTGGAGTGATACTTAATGAGAAGAATAGGGTATAAAGAACATTCTCTGAGAAAATACATTCTACTAATCTGTTATGAAGAAAGCTGTTCAACTTTTGGGGGTGAAATAAAAATTTTACTTTTAGTGTGGTCTAAAATGGTTCTTTCCCTTTGGCAGGGTTAGCAGTGTAAAGCTTGAACTGCTTTGTACTAATAACACTGAGTTTAACTGATTTGAATAAACACTTTCTTAAATGCTGCTTACCACCTAAATTCTAATTAGTGTTAGGAAAATTAGACGTTTGACAATTTTTATATTGAATACTCAATATTGTGTAACAAAGGCTAAGTGGCTCTAGAGTTGCCTGTGATGAAGGACTTAAAGCTGTATGCATAATTAAATTGAAATATTAAATAAGAATTTGTGTGACTTTGTTTGATCAAGAACATTGCTTGAATTCCTACACCTGGTGGATTTCTTTACTTGTTGCACAAGCTTAAATTTGCTAAAGCTCTGAGAAAAACAAATGGTATTGAGATGCCCGATAGCTTTATTAGCTGCCTTGAGGGGCAGGTGAAAATTCTGAAAGTCTGTAACATGGAAGATTGTTAAGTTTCCTTCTGATTCTGACTTCCAGCCAGAGAGAATTATGTTTAACTCCACTATGGATCACATGACTGTTCTTTTAGGAAAAATGAGCCAAAGAAGGTGATGCTTCTATTACTGAAGTTAGAGAAATAGATAGCCAGCCAGTATTTTCACATGATCTTTTATGATGGTGGAGAGCTTTGAGGAATTCTAACAGATACTGCCAAAATTGCATTGTATGAAATACTCAGGCATGTCATTGGAGGAAATGAAAAGTTTAAAAGGTTAATTATTGTTGCAGTCAGCTTCTAGTTGCTGTACAGAAAGAACCCAAACAAAAGAGGCTTGTGGAGGAATGGGTTTATTTGGCTTAAGGACTCAAGGGGAGACTCCATCCTGGCAGGGAAAATGATGGCATGAGCAGAGGAGTGGACATCACCTCTGCCACAGCACTGGAAATAGTGGCAGGAAGGTGTGCCAAATACTGGCAAGGGGAAGCTGGCTTATAAAAAAAAAAACCCGCCCCCAACAATACAGCTCCATCGAGGTTGTAAAATCCAAACTGCCATCAGCTGAGGATTGATTACCCAGAACACATTCATTTGTTTGTGGGGGACACCTGGATCAAACCAGGACAACTATTATATATTAATTCTACAAAATTTGTGATAAGTAATTCAATTGTTTATGATAATGGTGATCATGTCAAGATTCCTTAATTTTATTCCACAGAGGTTTCTTTTCTTCTTTCTTTTTTTCTTTTTCTCTCTTTTAGAAGCACTATATTCCCACCAACCTTCTTATCTCCATGGAGAACTAGATTCAACTCGCACATCATCCAGCTCTTCAGGAATCACGCAGCTCCTGGCTGCAACCTTCTCATCACTTAACACTTACTGGGCAAAACGCACTTGGAAATCATGAAACTGAGTTGGATAATTCACACGCAGCCCTCTCCCTTCAAAGCATCATAGTGAAAGAAGAAAAAGACTAACAAATGTATTATGTATTGAAAACAAATTTATTCATGTAAAGTAAAATAATTCCACCATGCTTAAAAAAAACCCTCTTTTCATCTATGTATTAGCTTTCTGTTGCTTGTCATTTATAACATATAATACACTTGGTCCTCAAACAAAAAAAAAGAAGAATGAAAGAAGAAAAAGAGAGACACATACCAAATGTTCCAAATGGGGAGTCTCTAAGGATTTCTATATGGTGAAATGAGAGCAAAGAAATCTATGTGATATCAGTTTAGATGATAATAAATCTTAATATAATAGGCAGTGTAAATGAATTCTAATGTTTAAAAATAAACTTCTTTTACTCAATCACCTTTAATCTCTTCTTTCTTTTTACTAAAAGCATTTGCCCAGGGCTAGAGAGATGGCTCGGCGGTTAAGGCACTTGCCTCCAGTGCCTAAGGCCCCAGGTTCAATTCCCCAGGACCCACATAAGCCAGACTCACAAGGTGGTGGCCCTGGTCTATCTCTCTCTCTCTCTTTCTCTCTTACTGTATCTCTCTGCTTGAAAATGAATAAATAAAATATTTATAAAATGTTAAAAACATATTTAAAAAAAAAGAATTTGCCCAAACCCCTCCCACCACCCTTGTTTACCCTCCTCCACATTTTTTTCTATTGGTATATGTAGGAAAAGTTATAAGAACTTAGAAGGAATAGTAGGTTCAAATTCTGTGTTATTAATTAAAATTGATAAAGTTAATCAAGTGTTTGTTTCTTTATTACTCAATATGAACTACCTTTTGTACTGATTATTATTTTCTTTAAAAGTATGAATCTAGGTTTCAAAATAAAATAGTTTTTTTTTAACTTCTCCCTTCTCATGACCTGAGTGATCTATGGTCAGGGGTAATTATGAGAATCTAGTTCAATGTAGCCATGTACCTGGAATAAATGGGCAGAAGATACACTTTTCCAGATACGCAGCAGATTATGTGGCCCTGCAAATGTTTCCAAAAAAGCTAATGCATGACAATATAAATTCTCTATCACCACTGGCTGAGGATTCCTAACCTCAGAACTACATCTAGCATCACAAGGACTGAGTTGGGGAAAAAAAAAAAACTGACCTTGAGAATGATCCAAATCCATAGAGAATATTCAGAGAACCATTACAGCCCACCAGAAAGAGAAGGGCAGCATGAACGGGAAAAAGTAATGCAGATAAAATTAGACTATTTTGAGAATGCCCTGAAAATCTTGCTGCAGGCAATGACATCTAAAGAAAAAAGAAATACAGCTAGTTGTAAAGAGGTCAGTTCTCAAAGCACCAGATTCCTGACTTTGAATCCCAGGATCTCCTTGGAAGAAAAGGATGAAAGACAATTGGGAGGGTATCAGCATGTGTATGACATGCAACTGGCATAGGATGTCCATAGACGCAGTGCCTGGGAATGACCAGTGTGGAACAAGTGACAGTTCATGGCCCAGATATGAAGGTGTATCAAGTAATTGGAGTGAAGTTTATTCCTGTCCTTTCAAGGAAACAAACACTGTAACAGCACTTTTAATGTTTGTACATAGCAAGGGAGAGAAAGAGAGAGCGAGAGAGAGATAGGGAGAGAGAGAACACAGTCGTTGGCATAGGTATATACAACTGACATTCCCACGTTCATCCTGGCAATAATAAAATTTCTCCAGGAGAAGCAAAAGTGATCCAGAAAGGACTGTTAGCAGGATGGTGTGAAGACAGATGTGGAAGTTTACAGAATCATGTGAAGAGACACATAAGGTAGCATTTCAGTGATGTCCCCAAATAACCAAAGCATCCTTGCTTTGCCCTCAGAGTTAGCAGGCTTCTAGGACACAATTGTAATTAAATGACTCAAATAAGTAGGCAAAACCAAAAGTGGCAAAGAGCTTACTTTTTCTTTTTAAACTTTTAAATTTTTATGTATGTGTATATGTGTGTGTGTGTGTGTGTGTGTGTGTGTGTGTGTGTGTGTGTGGTACATATGGACATGTGCTCTTGGAGGCAAGAGAACCACCATAGGTATCATCCTCATGAAAGCCATATAACTTTTTAGAGACCGAGTCTCTCATTTTCACAAATTAGGCGACATTGGGTGACTAGTACATCTCAGCAATCCCCTGATATAATAATTCTAGCATGGGAATTACAGGCACTAACATCACAGCCAGCATTTTTATGTGAGTTCTGGAAAGCTCAGGCCGTCGTGCTTTGTTTTTCTATTTTTAAAATATTTTATTTATTTATTTATTTATTTATTTATTTATTTATTTATTTATTTATTTATGTGCAAGCAGAGAGAGACAGAGTGAGACTGTGCTCACCAAGGTCTCTAGCCTCTGCAAACAAACTCCAGATGTATTTGCCCCTTTGTGCATCTGGCCCCATGTGGGTACTGAAGAATGGAACTCAGGAAGTTAGTCTTTGAAGGCAAATGCTTTAACCACTGAGAAATCTCTCCAGCTCAGGCCCTGAGCTTTTTCTCCAAGTTTTTTTCTTGGAAGTGCTTAGATTTGACCCTCTTATCCATGCATGGACTACAATTGAGCTATTTGCTATGGAATTATGGGGAGTTTATCTAAAGAAGAACCAGACTATGAAGGGTGAACATACACTTGAAAATTTACAAAGCAGGTTTTTGTAGTCAGCTAACTCTGTTGCTGCGCTGAAAGAACCCAAGAAAAGCAGCTTGGATAGGAATGGGGTTCTTTTTGGCTTATGGACTTGAGAGGAGACTCCATCCTGGCAGTGAAAACGATGGCATGAGCGGAGGGGTGGACATCACCTCCACCACAGCACTGCAAACAGCGGCAGGAAGGTGTGCCAAACACTGGCAAGGGGAAGCTGGCTTATAACCCCCATAATACCACCCCTGACAACACAGCTCCAGCAAGGTTGTGAAACCCAAACTGCCATCATCTGAGGACCTATCAATCAGAACACATTCATTTGTTTGTGGGGGCACCTGAATCATACCATGACACAGCTCCATTGATTCATTAAGGTTTCTACTTTGACTAAATGTTCAGAGCCAAACACCCACCAGGTATTTGCGTTTTTCATGTGTTGTTTGCTGAGTGTCACTATAAATGTAACAAATAATATCCTCCACCCAAAATAAAGGATCTAGTTTGAGAAGAAAAAGCTAAAAAATGTGTTGGTCAGAGGTTTAATTAAGTTTAAATTCAGATTGAATAAAGGTATTTTCTTTTTCCTTTAATATTTTATTTGTTCATTTTCAAGCAGAGAGACGAGAGAGAGAGAGAGAGAGAGAGAGAGAGAGAGAGAGAGAGAGAGAGAGAGAGCACCAGGGCCACCACCTTGTGGGTCTGGCTTATGTGGATACTGGGGAATTGAACCTGGGGCCTTAGGCATTGAAGGCAAGTGCCTTAACCGCTGAGCCATCTCTCCTGCCCGGAAATAAGCTATTTTCAAATCAACCCTTTGCTTCCAAAATTAACATGAATCTTATGGTGAACCTGAGATATTTCATCATCTAAACACAAACAGGAATTTCTTAATCAAATATTTGATGAGTGTCTAGTTGGTGCCCAGCACTATAGAACACAAGGAAACTAATGGAGTTCCAAGAAAATACCATCCACAGATGACTGAAGTTTATGTACCAAAGTTTAGTTGTGAGGATGAAATAACCACAGAAGCAAATGTGAATCACCAGTGCAGAAAAGTACCCTGAACGACAAAGCTTTCAACTAGTTAACCAAGGGATGAGGCATTTATAGTAGAACTTGACCTTGAATCCAGTCAGAAAACCCCAAGCAGGTGGAAGCAGGAGAAAGCTCTTACTGTGAAGGGAGCCAAGCAGGTAAGAGGAAAATAATTCAACCAGTGACAAAATCACATTACTACCTTCTGCAATCTGTAAGCAAAAAAAAAAAAAAAAAATCTATTTCAAAGGCCTAAATCTTATTTTTGTAATCACATACCTCATAAAAGACCATAGTTTCAAGAAGAAGGGGGGGGGGGAAGCCACAATATTTGGGATATTGCTCCCAGTCTGAGTTTCTATATTAAATGCCTTCCCCATGCAGTTAGATCTACTTGGTTTGCAGTCTGAGCTTGATACTCATTGCAGAAAGAGTGATCTAGACCAGCCTTCTCTCTACGGTTCCCCAAAGTTCAGTAGCAACCATTATTGATCATTTGTGATTCTATTGCAAGTGGAGACAGATATTCCCTTATGAGTGTGCAGTAAAATTGGAGAAATTCTAAGCCTCAAATTTCAAGTGTTCTTAATGTGTTACTGCCAAGTAGCAGAAAGAACAATGGAAAAGAGGCAAAGCTTAAAACAGATGTAGACTTGACTGGAAATGTTGTATCAATGATGACATTATCTCTCACCTTTGACACTAAGAAAGTCTTTTCTATATTTACTAATCATCCCCAATTAAAAGAGGTGAGGTTTATTTTTCTGTTTTCTCGTTTTTAAAAACCTTCTTATAAAAAATAATTTATTGATTTGTAAGCAGAGAGAGATAAAAGAGATGAGAATGGTCACACCAGGGCCTCCAGCAAAAGAACTCCAGATGCAAGTGCCATTTGGTGCAACCAACTTTATGTGGGTTCTGGGGAATTAAAGTGGAGTTGTTAGGCCCTGCAGGCAAACACTTGAACCACTGAGCAATCTCTCCAGTCCTCGCTTTCATATTTCTTTCCATTTATATTTTTCCTTTTTCTTGGTGCTGGAGATAAATATGTCTAGCGCTACCCATGATCATGAAAACAAGATTTTATGCTTTTTAATCCTGAACAGAATTTCACTCTAGGTATCTACCACTCACCCTTGACCCTTCAGTCACCTGATGGAAGCCTATGTGGCCTCTGTGTTGTGACTGATGTAAATGGTGCTACAATAAGCATAGGATGGGGAAATTCTCCTTGACATACTCACTTGATTTCTTTGGATGCATAAAATGTACTGGGATTGCTATGGTACACAAACCATGTAACGCTTTTAACAGCTTTGTATTTCAAAATGTTTGTCTTAATAAGCTGCAAAGTACATCTCAGTATTCTCTCTCTTTTGCACTGTAAGCTAAAACACACATACTAGGAAACAGCCTACATAGCATTCTTCAACAACTTTCACCTTTCCACAACACCACATCTTAGATACCTATTCCTGTCTTAGAACTCTGATATGCTTCAATTTGTCCTGAAAAATTCAATGCAGCAGTGGGTATAAATGCATAAACACAAAATATAATTAGAACTGTCATTTTGCTTAACACTTTTTTGTATGAAAACCACAGAGCATTCTCAAGGAGGAATAAAAATAGAACACAATCCATACCTTCTTGCCTGCCTTTAAAAAATTTCCTCAATGGCAATGGAAACCATTTCAGTTTTCTATTGGAAATATTAATAAACCCATATGATGGAAACTCTTCTCATTTTTGTCTTTTGAACATTGTCCTCTTTGGCAATGTTGAAAACAGCAAACCATGGCTGAAGTTTGAGTCTGAAGAGCAATTTCAAAATTGTTCACAAGTCAAAGCATGAGAAAATACTTTTTCAGTTTCATCACAGATCACTCACTCTTAAGAAGCTAAAGTGCACCCATTTCATAATGGCAAAAAAGAAAAAAAACATACCTTGACAAAGAATAAGAATTACAGGTAGTTTTAAGATCTCACTTAATTTTACTTTCAATTCTATCATGCATAGCTCAGAAGAGGTGTTCTGATTGGGTTTTATATGCTGAATGATTGAAAAAAGCATAAATCAGACACAACAAGCAGATTGTTCTTTTCAAAGTTAATTTTTTATAAACAGGAACAAGGAAACAGAAGATAAACATTAGAAGTTTCTTTCTGCAGAAAGTTAAGGAAAGAGAATGTTCATTATGATACCAACTAAAACTGGCCTGTGGTTAATTCAGTTACTATCAGTCACTTTTTCTCAAGTAAAATAACTACTATTTGGTCATGTGGGAATTAGACAAGGCTGTCTCTGTTTTGATTTGGTTTCTGAAATTAGTGCAAACCAACAACCTACCACTAACATGGCACCACGTTGGTGTTGTACCAAATCTATTCAGTTGATGATATGAATTTAAAATAGGAACCTCCACTCGACCAATGCTGCTGTTGTGGTTTCAGTGGGAATGTGAATGTATACTCCCATACTCCCATAGTCTCTGGGATTTGGTTAAGGTTAAGCTTCCTATTTGAATCTCCAGCAGTGTGCTAGAGGAGATGGCATTGGGGTGGATCTTTTAGTCCAGCCCTAAGGTGTGATAAGAGCCAGTTGGAGCTCTGGATGTTCATGCTTGCTGCTGTTGGAGGTGTGTCGCTGCTATGGATCTGTGGAAGCCAGCTTCTTCTTTCATGACGGACCTTCCCCTGGATTCCATAAACCTGAAATACACCTTTTCCTCTTATAAGGTGTTGTGGCGGTATTTTTGTCCTAGTATTGAAAAAGCAACTGCGTGGAGAACCTGGGCAGGGAATTCTGACTTTGCTAGCCCTGGGTTCCACACCACGAACAGTGTTCCAAAGCTGACTGTGGTAAATGTGTTTATTAGTCATTCACTAATTGCTTTATGAGCCTATTGTGTACAAAGAAAACCGTGAACTTACCACCATCCATTTCTCTGTACTTGGATTCTAACAGGGATATTGGTATATTACCTTCTACAGTGGGACTTTAATGCAGAATAATAAAAAGAAAATGCACATCTCAAATAATTTCCATTGTAGTTTCTTGCTATATAAGTCCTTTTGTGTCATGCGCACCTGTCTGCACCTCATTTGCCCATCTCTAACATCAGGGGAAGAGTGGAGTTTTCATTGTTGCCATTAAACATAAACAAAGTGGTGTGCATTCCACTGTGGGCACTCAGATACACTACATGTTTAATTGTATGCAGTGATTTAAATGTAAGGTTTCTTTTTAAAATTTCCCCCAAAGATTATCCTATACCATTTTTTAATACTTCAGTGTTAGTATTATCCCCCACACAGTGATTCATGATTGGATGAGAGTCTATTTACATAAAGCAATACTAGCATTGCTTCCCCTGAATAATTTCAGCATGCAAGGTTTATATGTTATAACATTAGTCCATAAGCTTCTATCAAAGTTGGTGAGCACAATAGTTAATCTGAGAATGCTTTATTTTGGAAGTAAATTTTTTGAACTATGGATCCCCTCCATGGGTTAAACTGGCTTTTCTCTTCCCCTGTGTATTAGTCAGGGTTCTCTAGAAGGAACAGAGTTGATAGAATGGATATATAAAAAAAGGAATTTACTGAGACAGCTTACAGTAGTCCAATAGTAGGAGTCTGTAGGCCCACAGGTAAGGAACCAGTAGCTGTTCAGTCCACGTAGATGGATGTCTCAGCAGTCCTGTGATGGTTAAGTTTGTCAACTTGAGCTAATCCATAATAATCTTGGGTGGATCCCTGAGCTTGCCTGCAGAAAGGATTGAAAATCCCTTTTGGGATTTGGAGAAGACTTGTGATGGTTAAGCTTGTCAATTTGAGCTAATCCATAGTAATCCTGGGTGGGCCTTCCAGAAGGAGACTAATATAAGGAAACTTAAAG